>CM038681.1:123201655-123425713 GCA_021605205.1 Aegilops longissima
CTCATCATAGTATCCATGTTCAACATCGTCATATGTTGGATCAAGTCCTAGAGAGGGTAATTCGTTGGAGTGAGTTTGAAAATGATCTTGCTTATGAATTCTTATAGCTTCGGAAATAATATCACCAATAATTCCAACATCCCCTTTGGCACGCATAAGGTTTGTAAGCTCAAATAGACGATCACCAAATATAGGATCACTAGTATTCATCTTACTCAAGGCAATAGACTTATGGAGAATTTCATCTAGATTTTTCAAGGAATAATTTGGAAACGTTCCTCAAGAAATTTCCATATAGTGTAGTCACACTCAAGAGTAGGCAAGTTTCCAATTAAGTTTCTAGGCAAGCCTCTAGTGATAAGATTAACAGTTCTAAGATTCCTAGTCATGTCAATAGATTCATCAGGGGTAGGATGCATAGGATCAACACAAGGTGCACAATGGCTAGCAATGTACTTGCTCAAATGATTACAAGCATCTCATTTTTCCACTCATGAAAATACTCTCCATCAAGTATAGGCACTCTATGTCTAAGACTCCCCAAAGAAGACTCATCCATCTTCCTCCAATGGTGTTTAAACCAAAGCAATGGAGACCAATGCTCTGATACCACTTGTAGGATCTTGAGAAGAGGTGTCTAGAGGGGGGGGGGTGATTAGACACTAAGTACCAAAGTTGCAGTTTTTAACTTATTTAGGTTTAAGTGGAGTTTAGGCACAAGTTTAACATTCACCATACATAACAAGCAAGCATGCAAAGAGTATATGAGCAGCGGAAAGTAAAGCATGCAACTTGCAATAATGTAAAGGGAAGGGTTTGGAGGATTCAAACGCAATTGGAGACACGGATGTTTTTGTCGTGGTTCCGATAGGTGGTGCTATCGTACATCCACGTTGATGGAGACTTCAACCCACGAAGGGTAACGGTTGCGCGAGTCCACGGAGGGCTCCACCCACGAAGGGTCCACGAAGAAGCAACCTTGTCTATCCCACCATGGCCGTCGCCCACGAAGGACTTGCCTCACTAGCGGTAGATCTTCACGAAGTAGGCGATCTCCTTGCCCTTACAAACTCCTTGGTTCAACTCCACAATCTTGTCGGAGGCTCCCAAGTGACACCTAGACAATCTAGGAGACACCACTCTCCAAGACGTAACAAATGGTGTGTTGATGATGAACTCCTTGCTCTTGTGCTTCAAATGATAGTCTCCCCAACACTCAACTTTCTCTCACAGGATTTGGATTTGGTGGAAAGAAGATTTGAGTGGAAAGCAACTTGGGGAAGGCTAGAGATCAAGATTCATGTGGTTGGAATGGAATATCTTGGCCTCAACACATGAGTAGGTAGTTCCCTCTCAGAAATAGGATGCTAGAAGTGTAGGCTTGTTCTGATGGCTCTCTCCACGAATGAAGAGGAGGTGGAGGGGTATATATAGCCTCCACACAAAATCTAACCGTTACACAAAATTTACCAAACTCGGTAGGACCGAATCAACAAACTCGGTCGGACCGATTCAGTAAACCTAGTGACCGTTAGGGTTTTCGGTGGGACCGATATGCAACTCGGTAGAACCGATATGGTTAGGGTTACGGCATAACGTAATCTCGGTGAGACCGATTACACAAACTCGGTGAAACCGATTTTGGTAATTAGCTAACCAGAGAGTTGGTCAGGCAAACTCGGTGAGACCGATTACACAAACTCGGTGGGACCGATTTTGGTAATAAGCTAACCAGAAAGTTTGCATTGTAATCTCGGTAGTACCGATTGCTCAAACACAGTGAGACCGATTTTGGTAATGGACATACACAGAGAGATTACAATCCCATCTCGGTGAGACCGAGATCCCTATCGGTGAAACCATTTGCCTAGGGTTTGTGGCAGTGGCTATGACATTTGAACTCGGTGGTGCTGGATAGAAAGAATCGGTGGGGCCGAGTTTGACTTTAGGTTTAGGTCATATATGTGGAAGTGGGAAAGTAGTTGAGGGTTTTTGGAGCATATCACTAAGCACTGAAGAGCAAGAGACTCATTAAGCAACACATCATCCCTTCTTGATAGTATTTGCTTTTCCCATAGACTCAATGTGATCTTGAATCACTAAAATATAAAATGAAGAGTCTTGAGCTTGAAGCTTGAGCCAATCCTTTGCCCTTAGCATCTTGAAGGGGTTCCCACATCCTTTAATCCATGCCACTCTATTGTTGAACTTATCTGAAACATACTAGATAAAAGTGTTAGTCCAACGAGAGATATGTTGACATTAATTACCAAAACCACCTAGGGAGCACTTGTGCTTTCACTGTATGTTTATATATATATATATATATATATATATATATATATATATATATATATATATATATATATATATATATATATATATATATATATATATATAAAACACTATTCGATCACGGGATGAGAATAATATTCTGATCACAACCTGACCTGCCCCGCTAGTAGTATGTTGAACTTCCGTGTGAACTAGGTTGAACTTCCGCCAACATTGCCCAAATGGGGCTTGCGATATACCGTTGGAAAGCTATGGACACCAGTATCATGACCCAACTTAATTTTTTGGCAAAATGTAAGCGGTTTAAGAGCAGTTTTGAAAACCGTTTTTTCTTCACACGAAAACGTGAATCGTATTTTCGATCGCATTTCTAAATCGTTTATCGGAATGAGGCATATAATATGGCGTTGGAAAGCTTCTGGAAAGCCGCTACTTCCACATGTTGAAAGTTTTCTCTAATTCCCTATGGTTAAAGAGTAATTTGAAAAAACGTAAAATTTCGTAAACCAAACAGCCGAGTTCGTTTTTTCGATGTCATTTCTAAACGGCTAATCCATTGGAGGCATATGATATGGAGTTGGAAAGCTTATGAAAATGCGCTACTTTTTCATTTAAAAAGTTTTTTTTCTAATTTTAAATGGTTTAAGAGTAATTTAGAAAATGGTTCAAGTCCTACCGAGTCCGTATGTTCGAGCTAATTTTTTAACGGCCCGTCCGAATGCGGCAAATGATATGGCGTTGGAAAGCTTGAACAAACGTGAAACTTTTTGGTATGTATTGTTTTTCCCAATTCTTTACGGTTTTAAGTCAGTTTCGAAAATGGCAAAAAACGTATTTTCGCCGTATTTTCTACAAACTTTATCGGAATGGCGCAAATAATATACCGCTGAAAAGCTACGGAAAATGCGAAACTTTTTCATGTTGACAGTTTCCTCTGATTCCTAGCTGTTTTCAAGTCATTTCAAAAATGGCGAGATCATTCGGTCTGCCTTTATCACGAAACAGACTCACCAAAAATGCATCGCGTGAAGTACCTGAACTTCTCGGTATGAAACCTTGAACTTCACTCTGTTTTTCACGTGCTTTTTTTTGTCGTATATCTCTATCCACTGCTCCTAGCTCTCCATCCAGTCACCGAAATTGAGCAAGTGATATACCGATGGAAAGCTGCTATAAACACGCAACTTTCCCATGTTGATCATTTTTTCATACTCGCAACGATTTTAAAAGTTTTTCATCTGAAATTCATTCAGCGTAGTAGTTGAACTTCATGTTGTTTTCACGTTGAACGTCTGTGACATATTTTTGTTTGTACACGCGCCTGAACTTCCCTCTTTACGAACCCGACCTTTGGGCTATCTTTGCAACCGTGGCTTCCTCCGCGAATTATTCTGGTTAGTAGTGTTCTATATGATGTTAGTGTAATCTAGAAAGGTTTTTTAGCAACTAAATACCGGTTTTTAATAGAAATCTCGCTCGCTGACGGATTTTGCTCTCAGGGTCGTGATGAAATTGTGTTTTTTGCAATTTTACTGCCTGAGTTGTTCGACCTGAACTTCCCCTAGTGCTAGGTTGAACTTCCGTCAACATTGCCCAAATGGGGCTTGCGATATACCGTTGGAAAGCTATGGACACCAGTATCATGACCCAACTTAAAAATTTGGCAAAATGTAAGTGGTTTAAGAGCAGTTTTGAAAACCGTTTTTTCTTCATACAAAAAACGTGAACCATATTTTCGATCGCATTTCTAAACCGTTTATCAGAATGAGGCAAATAATATGGCGCTTGAAAGCTGCTGTAAAACCGCTCCTTCCACATGCTGAAAGTTTTTTCTAATTCTCTATGGTTAAAAAGTAATGTGGAAAATCGTAAAGTTTCACAAACCGAACAACCGAGTTCGTATTTTCGATGCCATTTCTAAACGCCTTATCCAATTGAGATAAATGATATGGCGTTGGAAAGCTGATGAAAATGCGCTTTTTTCTCATGTTGAAAGTTTTTTTCTAATTTTTAATGGTTGAAGAGTAATTTAGAAAATGGTACAAGTTCTACCAAGTTTGTGTTTTCGATCTATTTTTTTAATCATATGTCCGAATGTAGCAAATGATATGGAGTTGGAAAGCCTGAACAAATGCGAAACTTTTTTGTATATATTGTTTCTCCATATTCATTACGGTTTTACGTTGATTTTGAAAATGGCTAAAAATGTATTTTCGCCGTAATTTCTACAAAGTTCATCGGAACGGGGCAAATGATATACTGTTGAAAAGCTAGGAAAAATGCAAAACGTTTTAATATTGATGGTTTTCTCTGAATCCCGGCCATTTTCAAGTAATTTCAGAAACGGGGAGATCACTCGTTCTGCCTTTATCGCGAAATAGATTCATCGAAAATGCATCACGTGAAGTACTTGAACTTCTGTGGCAGTTCTGCGTGAACTTCACTCTGTTTTTCACGTGCTTTTTTTTGCTAGTAGCTCTTCATTCACTCACCGGAATTAAGCAAGTGATATACCGATAGAAAGCTGCTGTAAAGACGCAACTTTTTTGTGTTGATCATTTTTTCATACTCGCAACGGTTCAAAATATATTCTTGAATGCGTAAAACAACGTTGTTTTTTGCTTGCTTTTTACATGTAACTGATGGTCGGACGTCTCACACTAGAGATCTTGAACCTCACCGGGAGGAGGACGTGACCTTCTTGCAACAAACCTTTTAAGCTTTGTGTTTTCTATTCTTATATTCCTATCTGAAACGCATTTCGTGTAGTAGTTGAACTCCCCGCTGTTTTCATCTTGAACTTCTGTCATGTATTTTTGTTCAACCTCTCTCACAAGAATTTTTGAAGTTTCTAGGGCCGAGCACTTGAACTTCTAGCAACAAAAAATTTAGATATGTGAGAATTGAAGGTTTTTAGTCGAACTTCTTCGATATTTAATATTGAACTTATTCGTTTTATTCTTTAGTAACTAGAAAAATATGTTTTTTTAAATAAATATCAAACTACTCCGCTTTGTCCAATTGAACTTCTTGGTTTTATTCTCTAGTAACATGAAAACCAGAGTTTTTTTATATACATTGAAGTACTCCATTTTTCAAAATTGAACTTCTTGGTTTTAATATATACTATGTGGGAAAATCTGATATTTTTTATTTTAAGTTCTTGGTTTTAATCTTTAGTATTGCGGGCCCAAAATGACACTGTTTTTTAGCTTCTAAATCCTACTTTTGAACTTCTATGTTATTTTATTTGAACTTCACAATTTATTTTTATTTTTAAATAAACAATATTTTGACTTTTTTTTTATTTTTTATCTTCATGGTCGTTTTTTAAATAACAGAACAGCAGATATCTGAGTTTTTTTAAGTAGGTAAAATTTGAACTTCTAGATCTTAAAAAACAGGGGCAAATATATGGTTCACAAACTTTTTAAACTACTCGGTTTTTTTAATTTGACCTTCTTGATTTTGGAATAAACATTTTTGAACTTCTATGTTATTTAAATTTGAACTTCTCCAATTTGTTAGTAAAATGTAGAAACACTTTTTTTTATAAACGGTTCGAATTACTCCATTTATTATTTTTGAACTTCTTTGTTTATTCTAAAGTAACGGGGGAAAATCACGGGTTTGTAATAAACATTAAACCGCCCTATTATTTAAATTTGAACTTCAAGGTATTTTTTAGAAATGGTTAAACTTACATAACAAATTATGGTTTTTCCCACTTTATACGAAACTACTATGTTATATCATTTGAAGTTTTTTTTCTCTTGCGACATTTTTAGGCATTTTTTAGCTATTGGTGAAATGTCCTAGGTGGTCCCTTTTTTTCATTTGATATATTTCTTCCGTATGTAGTACAATTGAACTTCAGAATTTCTGAAACATGAACTTCATTTGCTATTGAAATTCAAGAAAATTACGCACAAGAAAGCACATACACTTCGTGTGCTACATGCACGACCAACACATCAGCAAGCATCGTACCAACAAAAATCTGAACATCACAAGGCTAAGGCTGATTTTTTTCTCCCGTGTATACACACCACAATCATCAACTTCCCTATGCATTGACGTCAATAGAAATATGAACTTTGGTGTCGTCGGCTTTCTCGCTGTATATGAACTACTGTAACTAAGTGGGAGCATGCTAGTAGGAGATACACAAACAAACACACTTTTTTGTTTGAGCAGACACACAAATAGCTTATGTACACTGCTAGTAGGAGAGAGCGGCTGGACGCGTAGACTCTGGCACACAGGGGCAGAGTACAAGGAGGCAGTAGCACGGAGGAAGAGTGGCAGCAGTAGCATGGAGGAAGAGTGGCAGCAGTAGCATGGACGAATAAGCTAGCGGCACAATGAAGTTCAGATTTGCCATAGGAAGAAAGTCAACGACTGCTATGGGGTGGGGGGAACTGGCAACACGACTAGAAGGCGGGCGTCGAGAGGACCAGGTGAGGGAGGTCGAGCAATGCAGCGGGTGGGTGGGTCGCGCCAGTTGTGGGGCTCAAGGCGCCGGCGACGAGGGCGGTTGGTGGAAGTCGAGTGCATCCCATCTGAACTCAACACTGGGATAGGTTTATGAAACAGAGAGGGAGAGATAGAGGCACTACCATTCCTCCAAGGTGGAAGACGAAGGCAAAGAAGAACGCCGCGGGAATGCCGACGAGGTAGTACGCTGCGAACCAAGATGAACTTCTCGCTCTGCCATAGAGAAACATACGTAAGCAGAGAAAAATTGTGGATCTGGGGGCACCTTTTTCTTTGACAGCAATAGAAGACTCGGTATCTTCAGGCGCCTTTTCTTGTTAGGTACAGAAATAATTAGAGAGTAGTGTCAGTGTCATGAAGAACAGAACTCAAAAAAGGTTTGCAACAAATCTTGTAAAGAGAAGAGAAGAAGAATATGGGGGTGAAGAAGACCCTGGCAGAATTGGGGTGAACCGGCGACCTTTCCATCTTGTTCGAGTTGAACTGGTGGATCGGGCGAGGGAGAACTTCTTGGAGGAGAAGATAGGGTGGGATCCAGCTCGCGACGGCGTATGGGGTTGTCGGGTGCGGTGACGTGCGGGGATGCAGGGGGCTTCGGGGTTGACTGGGGCAGCGGCGCACTGCTGGTTGCATGAGTGAATGCACCGGCGGCGTGATTGAGGGAAGGGTCATATGGGGGCCTGAGCTGCCGGCGCGCTGGTGCTCAGTCGCTACGGCGGTTGACGGAGGCACTAGCCTAGCGCATCCGGGGGCGAGAAAGCAGGGGCACGCAAGGGTAGGGATCGAAGCATGGGGGCCTGAGGAGCAGTTGTGGTTGGCGTAGAGGACGATTGCGGCGGCGGTTGGGGAAGGAGCCAGCCCCGGCGGCGGTTGGGGGAGGAGGCAGCCCCGGCAGCGGTTGGGGGAGGAGGCGGCCCCAGCGGCGGTTTGGGGAGGAGGCGGTGAGCCAGAGGTGCTCGGCGGTGGTGAGATCTGGCATTCGGGGGAGTGGATCGAAGGAGGAAGTGGGGATCGGGGCAGCGGGTGGGATGTGGTGTTTTTTTTAATCGGTTCGGTGGGTTTTGGGATCTCAGGAACATCCTATCGCCCCTATATAGGCCACACCGTGATCCAAATATTTATTCTGATCCTGGGATCATAATAGTGCTACTCTCTCTCTCTCTCTCTCTCTCTCTATATATATATATATATATATATATATATATATATATATATATATATATATATATATATATATATATATATATATATATATATATAGATGAATGTAATCCGAAAGATAGCAGTCGTTGGCTTCAGCCCCCACGCGGACAATGCGGGTGTGTTCGCGAAAAATATGTTTAATCACACTTGATCCAATGTCTTGGTCCATTAAGGAGGTGATCGCACGTCAAACTAGGCAACCAGACTATATAGCTGTAACACTTTCGCTTAGCCATGGGAATCTAATGTTGGGGCTACTATGTAGCCCCTGGTACCTTCATGTGCATCCGAATACGGGCGCGTGTGTACATGACCGGGAAACGGTCCTTCGTTAATGCGGAGGGATCCTAAAGATTCCGATAAGTCTTCGAGTGGTTGAACAGTCTCTCGCTGTATCATGACAGACAGTTTTCGGCTTTCTCTCTTGAGGTGCTCGTCCGAATAACCAGGCAAAATCGCAGTAGTTCTCCTTTGGCCACCTTAGCCGATAATAACGGAGCGTAAGGCGGCAAACCCAGGAGCCGGGCAAACCCAACATTTGACCAAACACATGATTCGGAGCTGCTGCATATAAGGCCAAACTCGTGACGCCGAACACTCCCGAAGGTATTCGGACTTCATAATAGTCGATGGGCTCAAGAATGCCCATTCATTATAAACCCTGTGTTTCTAGGTACGTGCGTTAATCTGCCGTGGCGAGATGCCAAAAACGGCAGTATCCTCTGTGTGTATGGAACCCATGGGATAGTTAAACAACAAGAGGCAATAGAAAAGGTTTACACAGGGGCTTAATCTAAAAAGAAACCTGTTGAACGGGGCCCTGCTGCACGTCTGCGCCTTTGTCTCCGTTGTGCCGTATCCTGGAAGGGCATCGCGCGAACGTTGTCTGTGGAAAAAGGAAAACTCGTAGGAGAGTACAACGTAAGTATGCGATGGATGATAAAATTGTAGGCCATTGGCCTGCCAATAAGGTTGAGCCAAGTGTGGGGCTTTATTAGGTAGTTATAGCCCCTGGTATCCGCTATAGGATTACATATACGGTGCCCTGGTTCGATCTGGGCTACCGGACTCGTCTAACCGAGTCCCTGGTCTTAACGACCTGTCATATTTTTTGATGTTGGAGGTCGCTTATAGTCCGGCCGCGAGGGCCGTCGTGTGTTCCTCTGCGCGTGACGAGAGCTCTGTTATTCCGCTAACGGTGATGACGCCACGTGGACCGGGCATCTTAAGTGTGAGGTAGCCATAGTGCGGCAATGCATTGAAGCGGGCGAAGGCCGTTCTTTCGAGCATCGCGTGATAGTCGCTTTGGAAGGGTGCGATGATGAAGAGTAGTTCTTCGCTTCTGGAGTTGCTTGGAGGGCCGAATGTTACCTCCAGTTCGACGGAGTCTCTGCTATGGGCGTCAACGCATGGTATCACCCCTTCAAAGGTGGTGTTGCTTTGGTTAATTCTGAATGGGTCTATCCCCATCCTGCGGGCAGTGTCCTCATATATTAAATTGAGACTGCTGCCGCCGTCCATAAGGACGCGGGTGAGATGGTATCCGTTGATTATCGGGTCAAGCACCAAGGCCTTTGATTCTCCGTGCTGAATACTGTTTCGGTCATTCAAGTTATCGAAAGTGATCGGATAAGGCATCCAGTGGTTAGGTGTGAGTACGATGGGCTCTATATCGAGCGTGGCTCTATGCGCTCGTTCGTGCCTCCTCATGGATGTGTGAGTCGCGTGGATCATGTTCACTGTTTTAACCTCTGGCGGGAATTTTTACGTCGCCGGTGTTAATTTGGCGAGGTTCATCCTCGTCTTCACTTGGTGTTTCCTTCCCTTGTCTTGACATTTAATTTGCCGACCTGCTTGAAGACCCAGCACTCTCTGTGCGTGTGGTTTGCAGGTTTGTCGAAGTGCCATGAATTTGGCATAGTCATCTAGGACTCTATTCAGACCGGACGGTCCCTCTTTGCTGCCTTTAGATGGCTTATTTTGCTGATTAGGTCGAGAGCCCCTGAATCCGGCATTAACCATCGTGTTATCCGGACTCTCTTCCTTGATTTGGCGTTTGTTTTTATGATGTCGTGTCTTCCCGTTGCCATCCCTTATTTCGGATGTGCTGGGGTCGCTGGTGCCTTTACGGGCTAGCCATCTATCTTCTCCTGTACAAAAGCGGGTCATAAGGCTTGTTAGGGTTGCCATTGTCCTTGGCTTTTCTTGGCCGAGGTGTCTGGCGAGCCACTCGTCACGGATGCTGTGTTTGAATGCCGCTAAGGCTTCGGCATCCGGACAGTCAACAATTTGATTCTTCTTAGTGAGGAATCTGTTCCAAAACTAGCGGGCGGATTCTCCGGGCTGTTGGACTATGTGACTTAAGTCGTCAGCATCCGGAGGCCGGACATAGGTCCCTTGAAAATTGGCCCTGAAAGCGTCCTCGAGTTCCTCCTAGCTCCCAATTGAATTTTCGGGGAGGCTTTTCAACCAGTGCCGAGCTGGTCCCTTCAGTTTGAGGGGGAGGTATTTGATGGCGTGAAGGTCATCCCCACGAGCCATATGTATGTGCAGGATAAAATCCTCGATCTAGACCCTCAGGTGCATCGTTCCGTCGTATGCCTCTATGTTCACAGGTTTAAAGCCTGTGGAAATTCATGGTCGATGCTTCATCGGTAAAAGCACGGGGTGAGCAGCCCCTTTGTATCTGGACGTGCTGTGGCATGTCGTCGGCTGTTGTTGTGTCCGGTGTTTATTCTGGACTGGTATTCGATTGACGTAATCGTTTTGGTGCCATAGTCCCTCGCCGGGGTGCGTCCTTTGGGTCCATAAATGGACCTGGCCGCGCCTGCTTTCTTATTCAGGTGTTCACGTCGATCGTGCGCGGCGTCGCTAACCGCTTTGTTGCGGATATGAAGTGGTACAGCTTCGTCGTCGAATTCTGGCAGTAGCTTGCGTTTTGGATAGCTCTTTGTATGGCGATCATCGCCGTATCTTTCTTCAGTGTCTAGCACTTTATTCCATCTGCGGTTGAGCATTTCCTGTGCGGCTTTGAGCCGTTGCTTCTGCTTCTTTAGACTTCTTGCGGTGGCCATAAGCTTTCTGTGGAGGTTATCTCGTTCCACGTGTTTTTCCGGGATTGCATCATTATCCGGACTGTTTTCCTGTGCTGGTTCGTTTTGATGACCTCGTCCGTCGGGATCATTGTCCTCGGGCGTCTACTCCGAACTGTGTTTAGGGTGACCTGTTCGTCCTGCTCCATCGCTGGGTCCGTATGGTCGTTGTTTCCTTTGGAGTTGATTGCAGTATCGATTCCTCTGGCGCTCTTGTCACTATTTTTACTGTTGCTGGACTTAGAACGGCGTCTGCGCCGTCGCTTTGGCTTTTGTCCGGGGGTTTTATCGTCCGGATTGTCGCCTTTGTCCTGTTTGGCCGTATCCACCATGTATATGTCATGTGACGAGGGGGAAGTCCGGTGCCCCATAGATTCCGAATCTTCTCCTGCATCGTCGTCCATACCATTGATGTCTTGGGAGTCGAAGTCAGGCACGTCGGTTAAATCATCGACCGTGGCTATGAAGTGGGTGGTGGGTGGGCAATGGATTTCTTCGTCGCTTGCTTCGCACTCAAACCGGACATAGTTTGGCCCAGAAATTTCTGTCAAAGAGAGAGTTTTCAACGAGTTCAGCCTGTCGCCAAAGGGCAAGTGCTGAAAGATGTCCGCGATGGTGAACTCCATTACCGGAGCCCAACCTGGCTCGACCGGCTCGGGAGTGCGCGGACCAGACTCAACATCCGGATACGAATCCGGAGGTCCGGAGTCATAGGCCAGCACAGAGGTAAGGCCCGTGTTCGGCCCCAACGCCGATGAGTGCGCGACCTGCGGGGCAGGGTCCAGCCCTCCGTCCGTAGGCAACGCAGCCTGCTCCGGATTTAGGTTCGAGGCTACTGCGGGGGTGATACCCCGAGCTTTGTCCGACAGCAGGTCTAAGCCGTGCTTGTCGTGACTGTCCGGTACCGTGTTATTGGCGCTGGTTGAAGGAGCCATCGAGCCTGACAGCAACGACACAAAGGAACTCATGAAAGCACCAATGTCGGTGTCAAAACCGGCGGATCTCGGGTAGGGGGTCCCGATCTGTGCGTCAAGGCTAATGGTAACAGGAATCAAGGGACGCAGATGTTTACCCAGGGTCGGGCCCTCTCGATGGAGGTAAAACCCTACTTCCTGCTTGATTAATATTGATGATATGGGTAGTACAAGAGTAGATCTACCACGAGATCATAGAGGCCAAACCCTAAGAGCTAGCCTATGATGGTATGATTGGGCTAGGGTTTACATGGAGTCGGTTACAAGGAAGGAAATATAATATCCGGATCGCCAAGCTTGCCTTCCACGCCAAGGAAAGTTCCATCCGGACACGGGCCGAAGTCTTGAATCTTGTATCTTCACGCTTCAATAGTCCGGACGTGGTACACAGTCCGGCTGTCCGGATACCCCCTAATCCAGGACTCCCTCAGCGCCCCCTTCCCAAGTCCAATTCGGCCTCCTCCCTTGTGGGGGGTGCACCAGCCCCTTGTGGGCTGGTTAGCATCCCTCCTATGGCCCATAAGGCCCATATCTTTCCCCAAGGGGTTCCGGTAACCTCCCCGTACTCCGGAAAAATGCTCGAATCACTCGGAACCATTCCGATGTCCGAATGCAACCTTCCAATATATGAATCTTTACCTCTCGACCATTTCGAGACTCCTCGTCATGTCCGTGATCTCATCCGGGACTCCGAACAATCTTCGGTCATCAAATCACATAACTCATAATACAAATCGTCATCGAACGTTAAGCGTGCGGACCCTACGGGTTCGAGAACTATGTAGAAATGACCGAGAGACATCTTCGGTCAATAACCAATAGCGGAACCTGGATGCTCATATTGGATCCTACATATTCTACGGAGATCTTTATCGGTCAAACCGCATAAAAACATACGTTGTTCCCTTTGTCATCGGTATGTTACTTGCCCGAGATGCCATTGTCGGTATCATCATACCTAGTTCAAATTCGTTACCGGCAAGTCTCTTTACTCGTTCCGTAATGTATCATCCCGTGACTAACTCATTAGTCACATTGCTTGCAAGGCTCATAGTGATGTGCATTACCGAGAGGGCCCAGAGATACCTCTCCGATAAACTGAGTGACAAATCCTAATCTCGATCTATGCCAACTCAACAAACACCATCAGATTCACCTGTAGAGCATCTTTATAATCACCCAGTTATGTTGTGATGTTTTATAGCACGCAAGGTGTTCCTCTGGTATTCGAGAGTTGCATAATCTCATAGTCTGAGGAACATGTATAAGTCATGAAGAAAGCAATAGCAATAAAACTAAACGATCATTATGCTAAGCTAACGGATGGGTCTTGTCCATCACATCATTCTCTAATGATGTGATCTCGTTCATCAAATGACAACACATGTCTATGGCTAGGAAACTTAACCATCTTTGATTAACGAGCTAGTCAAGTAGAGGCATACTAGGGACACTCTGTTTGTCTATGTATTGACACATGTACTAAGCTTCCGGTTAATACAATTCTAGGATGAATAGTAAACATTTATCATGATATAGGGAAATATAAATAACAACTTTATTATTGCCTCTGGGGCATATTTCCTTCATACATGAGATGTTAAAAAGGACGGTTTCTATTGGACTAATGCTCAGACAACTGCCTTTGATCAACTAAAGCAAGCTATGATTTCAGCACCAGTGCTAGCTCTTCCAGATTTTGCTGCTCCCTTTGTTTTGGAGACTGGTGCATCAAGGACTGGATTGAGTGCTATCATGATGCAAAAAGGAAGAAATGTGGCCTACTACAGTTCTTCCTTGTGCCCCATAAAATGCAATACTATCAACATATGAAAAAGAGGCACTTGCTATAGTTGAAGCACTGAAAAGATGGAGGCATTATTTCCTAGGAAATGATCTGATCGTAAGAACTGACCACCAGAGTTTATAGTTTATGATAGATCAGAAACTTTCAAGTGGTATTCAGCACAAACTCATGCTTAAATATCTGGAATTCCGTTTTCAGTTAGAGTACAAGAAAGGAAAGAACAACAAAGTGGTAGATGTTCTCTCTAGGAAACACTCTTACATGGCAATTTCAATGGTTACTCCTAAATGGATTTCTATGGTGGAAGAATCGCATACAAATTACCCTCATTGCCAACAACTACTTGAGCAATTACTGCTGACACTTGACCATACTATCAACAAAATCCTTCTACAAGATGGCATCATCAGACATAAAGGGAAAATCTATGTGGGAAAAGACTTAGAGTTGAGGACAAGATTAATGCAAGCCTTGCATTCCTCTGTAGTTGGTGGACACTCTGGTATGAAGGCCTCACATGACATACTTGAGCAAAAATTTTACTGGCCTGGTATGAAAAGAGATATGGATCATTTTGTCACTTCATGTCTAGTCTGCCAAAAGAACAAGAAAGAAAACCATCCCTACCCTAGTTTGCTTGACCCCTTGCACATTCCAGATAGGGTTTGGACACATATGAGCATGGATTTTGTTGAGGGTCTCCCCTAAATCAGATGGAAATATGTCATATTTGTGGTCGTGGTCAGACTCTCCAAGTGTACCCATTTTATCCCCATGCACATCCATTTACAGTGCAAACAGTTGCGAGAGCATTCATTGACAATGTCGTCAGATTGCATAGTCCACCTCTTGCTATAGGTTCTGACAGAGATAGGATCTGCACAAATAAATTGTGGCAAGACATTTTTCTCTACCATGGGCATTGAACTGATGTATAGCTCAGCTTATCACCCACAATCTGACTACCAAAATGAGTGTGTCAACTAGTGCATAAAAAAATACTTAAGGTGCATGGCATCCACTGGACCGAGAAAATGGACAAAGCACCTAGTGATGGCCGAGTACTGGTACACCACTTCTTTCCACTCTTTCCACCCAAAAGAACTCCATTTGGAGCTACGTATGGCTATCCACACCCTGATATCAACCCACCACTGCCGCCTCAAAGTGTACCAAGTGAAGCAACTGAATTCCTCACTGACGGAAACTCCATGTGGCAACAACTGAAGTCAAACCTGGCAGCAGCATAGGCCCACATGAAAAAGTACGCTGAAAGGAAGTGAACTGAAAGAATTCTGGATGTTGGGGACATTGTTTACCTTAAAGATGTGTAAGTGCATCTAGTGCCCCTTAGTGATTTTGGTGTATTGAAGACTTATAGGTTAAGGGACTAATGTGTTTGTGAGTGTACACAGGTCTATAAGTCTATGAGGAGTTTGATATTTACAGAGAAAGTCGACCCCTAAAAATGAATGTCTTCAACTGAAGACTTTGGCTTTCTGAAGACTTTGAAAGTGAAGAAATTGGTGTGACCGTGAAAATTTGATATTCATGCGAGGATTATGAAGAATGAAGACTTTTGTTTTCGTTGTTTCGTTTTTCTCTTTCTTGAGTCATAGGAAACACATTACTATTAAAGGGTCGAGGTAAAACTAATGAAAAGTTTCCAAGTGATGCTCATCTCAAAATCCTACACCTACCAATCCTTTCGAATGAAGCCATTGGAAATCTCATACAGTTCAGTCAATTTCTTCAGTGACAGAGACGAAGATCTTCGACTGAGGAGTTAGGAATTCGCCAGTGCGGATTGCCTACAAGTGAGGAACATGATAGCCCTGAGGAATTTGATACTCAAATATCTGACCTTTGTTGTGCTACGCACCAGCTGTCCCAAAATATGCGCCCACCTAACGGTCATATAATTGAAGGGCATTTATGTCTTGTCATGTCGGGATGCTCCCTGGGCTATAAATAGCCGCCCCCTACAACCACTAGCTGGTTGGCTGCTCCTAGAGAAACTAACACTTGTCATTGAGAGCATCCCATCCTCCGAGTACTTTGAGTGAAAATCATCAAGTGAGGAAAGCCCAAACCCAAACACCTACAAACCCAAAGTGATTGAGCATCACTGAAGAGATTGTTCCTGTGTGGAACCAACGCTTGTTACCTTTGAGGACTGTGCATCCTCTAGACGGTTAGGCGTCATGGTCTAGAGCATCCAAGAGGAAATTGTGGATCACCGAGTGACCGGGTGTGTGAAGGTTTGGAAGTCACCTGAAGACTTACCACGAGTGATTGGGCGAGGTCTGTGTGACCTTAGCTCAAGGAGAATACGGTGAGGACTATGTGTCCGGGACTGTGTGTCCTCAGGTTTAAATACCTAGCCTCTCCAACCAGACGTACGACTGTCACAACAGTTGGAACTGGTCTACCAAATCACTGTCTTCACTAAGCTACTGGTTCTATTTCCTCAACCCTTCCATTTCCTCATTCATATACTATTGTACTTGATCGTTGTTGTTTGAAGACTTTGAATGAAGACTTTCTCAATTTCCTCAATCCTAATTCTTCAGTCAGTTTGTCTTCAGCGTGCTTATCCTGTGTTTATGCTGCTTGTACTCTGTGCTTGTTTTCATTTCATCATGATGACTGTGCTACTGCCCTGTTATGCTTGCATCTGAGTTCTTATTCCGCTGCTAGTCATCATGACTTAGGAATTTCCTCATCTTGAAATTCCTCAGTGACGAATTTGTAAAAATCGCCTATTCACCCCCCTCTATTCGATATAACGCACTTTTAATTGGTATCAGAGCAAGGTACTCCCTTGTTCTATGTGATTTTGGTTTAACCGCCTGGAGTTTTAGTTATGTCGACTCCAGGTATGATCAAGGTCTCTGCTGGGTGTCCTACCTTTGATGGGATGGATTACCCCTACTGGAAGAATAAGATGTGAATGCATCTTGAGGCAATTGACAACGATCTCTGGTACATTGTGGAAAATGACGTTCCCTCTGTCACTCCTACCATCAACGCTGCTGATGTGAAGAGATTCAAGCAACTCGACTCTCAAGCGAAGAACATCATACGTGGCCATCTGAGCAAAGGGCAGAATGGGAGAGTGAGTGCTTTGGAGACAGCTAAGCTTATCTGGGATAGGTTGTCCAAGGTCAACGAAGGAGTCTCAACACAGCGTGATTCTCGAGTTAACGTTCTTTGCAATCTCTTCAACCGCTTCAAAAGACTCGACAATGAAAATGTTCTGCAAACCTTCTGATCGCCTCACTGACATCTCAAATGAGCTTCAAGCACTTGGTGCAACTGACATCACCGACCATGAGGTGGTGAAGAAATTGCTGGGATCGCTTGATTCCTCATTTGACACTCTTGCACTGATGATACAAGAACGTGGAGACTACAAGTCACTTGATCCCGCTGATATCCTCGAGAGGCTAAACACTCATGAGTTCCAGCTTGCTGAGAAGAGAGATCTCTATGGACCGAGCTATGGCAGATCACACGCTCTGAAGGCCAAGGCAGTCTCTGAATCTAAGGGTGAGGATTCTGGTAGCAGCCTTGGTGATCCTGAAGAACTGAGCCAGGAGCTAGCAATGCTCATGAGGAAATTCCAGAAGTTCTTAAGGTGTGGTCGCTTTGGTAAATCCTCAAGAAGTGATGACATGAAATCAGATTCCTCATCTCGTGACTACAAGAAGAGAACTTGCCATAAATGCAAGAAACCTGGTCACTACATTCAAGATTATCCTCTATGGGAAAAGGAATCAAAGAAGAAGAAATACAAGGATTACAGTTCTGATGACTCAAAGAAGAAGAAGAAATCTTCAACGTCCTCATTGTCAAAATCCTCGATGTCATCATCTCACAAGAAGAGCAGCTCCAAAAAGGCCCGGGCATTCATTGGCAAGGAAATGGACTCTGAAGCTGAATCTGAGGAAAATGAGGAAGAGGAGGCATCTGAGGAGTCAGAATCTGGTGTGGCGAGCCTAGACCTCGATACTGCTTTCGTTAGCAAGTCCATCTTCAACTTTGAGGAAAATGACTTCCCCAACACGGCTGACGACAGTGGTGATGACTACGCTCCCACCTATTGCTTCATGGCAAAGGGTACCAAGGTACTCAAATATCCCTCCTCTGAATCAAGTGAGGATGAATTTGATGAAAACCTCAATCCTAGCTACTCTAAATTTGCTAAGATTGTTGTGCAACAAGAAAAGACTTTTGAAAAGGTTCAAAATATGCTAGACAAAAGCGATGACCTGTTGGGTGAAGAAATGGATCACACTCAAACCTTGACTGATAATCTTCAGAGACTTCAGTCTAAGTTTGACAATCTGCAAAGTCATCATAACACTACAGGAATCAGGCACTTTGCCGTCTGCCATGGCAGACGGCAAAGGCATACATGGCGGACGGCAAAGGTCATTGCCGTCCGTCAGCTGACAGCAACAGGTCCGGTTGAATGGGCTACAGCGAAGGCTTCTTTGCCGTCAGCTGGCGGACGAGAAAGATGAAACGGTCTTTGCCGTCAGCCGGCTGACGGCAAAGGTCCTGGATGGCACACGTGGCAGCTTCTGGCCGTTAGGGGGCTAACGACGCGCTTTGTCGTCCGTTGGCGGACGACAAAGACCATTGCACTTTTCCGTAGCCAGCGGACGACAAAGTAACCAAATTGGCCAGCCCCCGGGTTGTACAGGTAGCTGCCATGTGGCATCTTTGCCATCTGCTGGCAGATGACAAATTTCTTTACCGTCGGCCAGCGGACGACAAAGATCCTGTATAGCCCCTATTTTTCTATTTTTTCTTAAAATTCATTCAATTTGAACACACAAATTTCGACACACAAATTTCACAAAAGACATATCCAACACACAAGTTTCATCATATATACATACATAACCAACAGATAGTTCCATCCATACATATTACAAAAGTTTCACATTGTTCATCCAACATCGTTATCCATCCATCCATGCAAGTTCATCGATACAAAATAATTGAAGAAGGAAAAGAAGCACTCCATCCATGCAAGCTTCCGTGAATTAAATGAAATCTGCAAAATGGGAAACAAGAAAGTTGGAAGAAGAAGAAGAAAATGAAGAAGAAGAAGACTGGAATAAGAAGTAAGCATTTTGGAGAAGAAGAAGAAGGTTTTTACCCTTTTCCTTCTCATTCTTCTTCTTTTATTCTTTCTTTTCTTCTCTTTCTTCTTCTATTCTTTCTTTTTCTCCTCTTCCTTGTTTTTCTTCTTCTTATTCCTTATTTGTGTCATTTTAGAGCTTACATAGGTAATTATGCCAAATTTTAGCTAACTATGCTTATTATGTCAATTTGGAGGAAAATAAGGTAAGTATAGATCATTTTTGTGCTAACATAAGTAATTTTGGAGCTATCCTAGCTAAAATGGATCATATTGGAGCTAACCTAGGTAAACTTGGTCATTTTGGAGCTAACCTAGGTAAAATGGATCATATTGGAGCTAACCTAGGTTAAATGGGTCAATTTGGAGCTAACTTAACTAATTATGCCATTTTTTAGTTAACTAAGCATAATAATGCCATTTTTACACAAGTAAGCCAAGTGTATGTCATTATTGAGCAAACCTAGGAAACTAAGCATATTAGAGATAACTTAGCATATTAGTGCTAACTTATGTCATTTCGGAGGAAACAAAGCTAAGTATACATAGATCATTTTGGAGATCTGACATACCTGACATAGTTCACTCCTCATTCTTCTTCTCCTTCTCCTTCCTCATCCTGATGCACCAAGAGCGGCGAGGCGTTGGAGGCTACCACAATTGGCATGGTCATGTCGCCCGGCTGTGTAATCGTCGGCGCCACCACCATCGCGAGGTCATTGTCAGGAACCACCACCATCGCGAGGCCATCTTCAGGCAGCACCATCGCTAGGTCATCCTCAGCCACCACCATCTCTTGCCCATCGTCAGCCACCACCATCGCTAGGTCATCCTCAGCCACCACCATCTGTTGCCCATCGTCAGCCTGCACCTCCTCATCCCCACTCTGCTCCTCTTCTTCCCCACTCCATTCCGGATCATCCTCGTGATGCTTTCTTGCCCCAGTCATTGTTGCTTTGGTTGTAGCAGAGTCGATCATGCTGCTCCCATTGACTGACCAAATGCAACAATGACCATTAACAATCGATGTGAGACAAAGCCAAATGTAGAGGAAGAAGAGGCAGAACGTACTGGCGTCCTCGTCATCCTGGTAGCGCATGCGACACATAGTCGTGTTGAACACCTTCACGGTGAGCATGGAGTCGCCATCGTACCTGAAGAAAAGGAAGTACCCATGCCGTAGGTTGTAGGCACGGTAGAACTGCTCCCAGCCATGACACAGGTACATGTGGCCGTACCTGATCACCAACTCCACGTCCCAATGCCTGCGAAGCCCTCTGCCGGCCTGTCGCAGCTTCACATTCTTTGGCCGATGGTCGTCCAGCATCGTCATAAAAGTGTCAGGCAGCCTCTGCAGTTTGGGACAAGGAGTAATGTAGCAAACAACAGAGTTATCATAATGAGATGGATGAAGGGGAGATCTCTCCTTTTATATACCTGCCTCTTGAAGGAAGTCCCAAGCATGATACTGAAGAACTCGAAACCATCCAACTCGTACTCCGGTGTGGCAGAGCGGAGCCTGCGGTGATGGCTTCCCCCCATCTCTGATAAGCAGCAGAAGAGACCAATTACTCCGGTGTGGCAGACCAATTACAACATTATCATACAACATTATAGCAGCAGAAGTTTTGAGCAGAAGATAATCAACTACACGAACTTATCATTTCACATTCAAAAAGCAATGCACTTGTGGACAAATGATGGCTCTAGGTTGACATACTAGAGCTGAGCACAAGATTTATTAGTAGCACTAGTCGTCAACCCGTGCCTTCGCACGAGCTAGACACAAAAATGCTGACTCTAGTTGAATCTCATATTAGGAGTGTTGCTTGAGAGACCCGAGTACAAAAATGAGTTACCAAAATTAAAGGAAAGCAAAAACAGGGTGCCCACTATAATCTAGTATCTTACAGAACTGCTAACACACAATCACCTGAAAGTTTCAGTTTCGGTCAGTCATCTCAACCAAGATGATTTGCTTTGAGATCATGAGAACAACCATGATATGAGGATCTAAGAGTGGTGGAGATTGACTGTAATAATAAAGCATGGTTTAATTTGAAACACTCACTCTTTTTTATATGCGTGTACACCAACAAAAGAAATTATTTAGTTATTTCTATTGCACTTGAAAATCAATTTATAATGCATTGGCACAAACTTGCAAGCAGAAGTGAAACACTCACTCTTTTTTATGTACGTGTACACCAACAAAAGGATAATGTTTTGTTCCAGTTAGGGTTAAAAATAATATTTTGTTCAAGAGATTTTAGGGTCACCATTCTTAAGTCCAGAATCGCATTGGCAATGAACCACGCAACTGATCGATAACTGTGATTGCTACCAACCACACAGCTACGCAACAACAAGATATGCACAAGCCCCGCCCAGGTGGCGGTGGATCTACACCGACCAATTCGTTCGCGTTAGGACTATGGGAGAATTTAGGATGCATAAAAAAGCATATATCGCTCTCTCATCCACATGAACAGAAGCATCATTCTCTTGTTCAGTAACAAGACTATCCCAATCAACAAAATATGATTGCTAACTTGGTTACAGGCTACCCTCGATTTACTAGACTCACATGCCAGCACCGCATCATTCCTATTCTAGATTCATCCATGCATCGAAACCCTCAGGTCAACCCCCTCCCCTCTGTTACTTAATTAACCTAGGGTTTCCACGCTTAGACCAAGTACCCTTAGAGATCACGGTAGAATCGCAGGAGGGGGGAGGTTTACCCTTTCCTTGGCGCAGCACCGGAGGGCGGCAATCGGGGGATGCGCGGCGGAGCCGGCGGGATGCAGGAGCCCCTTTCGTCGCGGGCGCAGTTTGGGGGAAGATACGACTCGATGTGTCGCTCCCTTCCCGCCTGGGTGCGGTTTGGGCCGGCGCCGACGATGCCTGGTGGCGACGCGTTGGGGCGGGGAAGACGGGGAGGAGATGGTGGGGTTGGCATGGGGCGGAGAGGGGTCGCCGGGCGGCGCCGCGATGTGGGTGGCACGGGCGGCGGCGGCGCGGGGCGGGCGCCCAGCGACGGGGTGGCGGGCGGCGGCGGCTCGGGCTCGGGGGGGAGAAAGGGGACAGAGAGAGAGTGGTCGGGCGCGGGCGGGTTTGTTTTTTAGTTAGGGCACGGTTCTTTGCCGTCTGCTAGCAGACGTAAAGAGCCTACCTAACGGATGTCGTCTTAAGAACTTTCTTTGCCGTCTGCTAGCAGACGGCAAAGAAAGTGGCCGTTAGGTGCTTCCCACTAGTGGGCCACCCTGCCTCTTTGTCGTCCGCTGGCTGACGGCAAAGATTGTATGCCGTCAGCTAGCTGACAGCAAAGATCAGGCTGACGACAAACTCGCTCTTTGCCGTCAGCTTTTTGTATACTGATGTCAACACAAAGATCCTGATTCCAGTAGTGTAACACTCTCTTATCTGATCATGAGAAGCTTTCTTATGAATTTCTTCAAAGAAAGCAAGATCTTGAAATGCTAAGGGAGAGTTATGAAGATCTTCAGAAGGAACGTGATTCATTGCTTGCTCAACAGATCAGTGCCGCTCAGGAAGAATTCATTCCACCATGTTGAAATGCATTGAACGTGAATCTACTAATTCTTCACCTGAATGTTCAAATGCTTCTATTGCTGCAAATTCTTTAACTGTCTCTGCTATCAGAAATTCCAGTATCACTGATAATGCAGGGTTGAAGGAATTGTATGTGATAAGTGATTTCTACTACGCAACCTTCTTCTTGTAGACGTTGTTGGGCCTGCAAGTGCACAGGTTTGTAGGACAGTAGCAAATTTCCCTCAAGTGGATAAGGTTTATCAATCCATAGGAGGCGTAGGATGAAGATGGTCTCTCTCAAGCAACCCTGCAACCAAATAACAAAGAGTCTCTTGTGTCCCCAACACACCCAATACAATGGTAAATTGTATAGGTGCACTAGTTCGGCGAAGAGATGGTGATACAAGTGCAATATGGATGGTAGATATAGGTTTTTGTAATCTTAAAACATAAAAACAGCAAGGTAACTAATGATAAAAGTGAGCGTAAACGGTATTGCAATGATAGGAAACAAGGCCTAGGGTTCATACTCTCACTAGTGCAAGTTCTCTCAACAATAATAACATAATTGGATCACATAACTATCCCTCAACATGCAACAAAGAGTCACTCCAAAGACACTAATAGCGGAGAACAAACGAAGAGATTATGGTAGGGTACGAAACCACCTCAAAGTTATTCTTTCCAATCAATCCATTGGGCTATTCCTATAAGTGTCACAAACAACCCTAGAGTTTGTACTAGAATAACACCTTAAGATACAAATCAACCAAAACCCTAATGTCACCTAGATACTCCATTGTCACCTCAAGTATCCGTGGGCATGATTATACGATATGCATCACACAATCTCAATTCAACTACTCAAACAAACACATAGAACCTCAAAGAGTGCCCCAAAGTTTCTACCGGAGAGTCAAGAACGTGTGCCAACCCCTATGCATAGGTTCATGGGCGGAACCCGCAAGTTGGTCACCAAAACATACATCAAGTGGCACATGATATCCCATTGTCACCACAAATAAGCACGGCAAGACATACATCAAGTGTTCTCATAAAAGACTTGATACGTCCATTTTGCATCATGCTTTTATATCGATATTTATCGCTTTATGGGCTGTTACTTCACGTTATGTCACAATACTTATGGCTATTATCTCTTATTTTACAAGGTTTACATGAAGAGCGAGAATGCCAGCAGCTGGAATACTGGGCTGGAAAAGGAACAAATATTGGAGACCTATTCTGTGCAACTCCAAAAGTCCTGAAACTCCACGGAATATCTTAAAATAAATAAAGAAAAATCGTCGCCAAAGATGAAGGCCAGGGGGCCCACACCCTGCTCACGAGGGTGGGGGGCGCGCCCCCCTACCTTGTGGGCCCCCTGGTGGCTCTCCGATGCCCATCTTCTCCTATATGAAGTCTTTCGATGAGAAAAAAATCAGAAGCAACCTTTCGGGACGAGACTCCGCCGCCACGAGGCGGAACCTTGGCGGAACCAATCTAGGGCTCCGACAGAGCTGTTCTGCCGGGGACACTTCCCTCCGGGAGGGGGAAATCATCGCCATCATCATCACCAATGCTCCTCTCATCGGGAGAGGGCAATCTCCATCAACATCTTCACAAGCACCATCTCGTCTCCAAACCCTAGTTCATCTCTTGTATCCACTTCTTGTCTCCAAGTCCGGGATTGGTGCTAGTAGGTTGCTAGTAGTGTCGATTACTCCTTGTAGTTGATGCTAGTTGGTTTAATTGGTGGAAGATCATATGTTCAGATCCATTATGCATATTATTGCCCCTCTGATTATGAACATGAATATGCTTTGTGAGTAGTTACGTTTGTTCCCGAGGACACGGGAGAAGTCTTGCTATTAGTAGTCATGTGAATTTGGTATTCGTTCGATATTTTGATGAGATGTATGTTCTCTATCCTCTAGTGGTGTTATGTGAACATCGACTACATAACACTTCACCATTATTTGGGCCTAGAGGAATGCATTGGGAAGTAATAAGTAGATGATGGGTTGCTAGAGTGACAGAAGCTTAAACCCTAGTTTATGTGTTGCTTCGTAAGGGGCTGATTTGGATCCACTTGTTTCATGCTATGGTTAGGTTTACCTTAATACTTTTGTTGTAGTTGCGGATGCTTGCAATAGAGGTTAATCATAAGTGGGATGTTTGTTCAAGTAAGAACAGCACCCAAGCACCGGTCCACCCACATATCAAATTATCAAAGTACCGAACGCGAATCATATGAACGTGATGAAAACTAGCTTGACGATATTCCCATGTGTCCCCGGGACCGCTTTTCCTATTATAAGAGTTTGTCCAGGCTTGTCCTTTGCTACAAAAAGGATTGGGCCACCTTGCTGCACTTTATTTACTCTTGTTACTTGTTGCTCGTTACAATTTATCTTATCACAAAACTATCTGTTACCACTTATTTCATTACTTGCAGAGAATACCTTGCTGAAAACCGCTTATCATTTCCTTATGCTCCTCGTTGGGTTCGACACTCTTACTTATCGAAAGGACTACGATAGATCCCCTTTACTTGTGGGTCATCAAGACTCTTTTCTGGCGCCGTTGCCGGGGAGTGTAGCGCCTTTGGTAAGTGGAATTTGGTAAGGAAAAATTTATATAGTGTGCTAAAATTTTCTGTCACTCGTTACTATGGGAAGTAATTCTCTGAGGGGCTTGTTCGGGATATCTTCACCCCGTCCAGTAGAGCAAAGAGTTGCTCCTCAACCTACTGAACCTATTGAAAATGAAACTCCTTTTGAAGTTCCTTCGGGTATGATGGAAAAACTGCTGGCTAATAATTTTATAGGAGATGGAACAAATCATCCTGATGAACATCTACTCTATGTGGATGAAGTTTGTGGACTATTTAAGCTTTCAGGTATACCCGATGATGTTGTGAAGAAGAAGGTCTTCCCTTTATCTTTGAAGGAAGACGCATTGACATGGTATAGGCTATGTGATGATACGGGATCATGGAACTATAAAAGATTGAAATTGGAATTTCATCAAAAGTATTACCCTATGCATCTTGTTCATCGTGATCGCAATTATATATATATATTTTGGCCTCGCGAAGGAGAAAGCATCGCTCAAGCTTGGGGGAGGCTTAAATCAATGTTATATTCATGCCCCAATCATGAGCTCTCAAGAGTTACAATTCTTCAGAATTTTTATGCTCGGCTTTCTGATAACAATCGCACCATGCTCGATACTTCTTGTGCTGGCTGTTTTATGATGAAGACTATTGAATTTAAATGGAATTTATTGGATAGAATTAAACGTGACTCTGAAGAATGGGACCTCGACGAAGGTAAGGAGTTAGGTATGACACCTAAGTTTGATTGTGTTAAATCTTTTATGGATACCGATATTTTCCGTAAGTTTAGCACTAAATATGGACTTGACTCGAGATAGTAGCTTCTTTTCGTGAATCTTTTGCTACTTATGTTGATCTCCCTAAGGAGAAGTGGTTTAAATATCATCCTCCCATAGAAGTAAAAGTAGATGCACCTATTAAAGTTGAAGAAAATACCGTCACTTATAATGATCCTATTGTTCCTACCTCTTATGTTGAGAAACCACCTTTCCCTGTTAGAATAAAGGATAATGCTAAAACTTCAACTGTCATTCGTAAAAGCAATATCAGAACTTATACACCTCCTGAGCAAGTCAAAGTAGAACCTAATATTTCTATAGTTAAAGATCTCTTGTCTGATAATATTGATGGGCATGTTATTCAGTTCTGCGGTGAAACTGCTAGAATTGCTAAACCTTGTGCTAAAGATAAACATAGACATGTGGTAGGCGTGCCTGTTATTTCTGTTAAAATAGGAGATCATTGTTATCATGGCTTATGTGATATGGGCGCCAGTGCTAGTGCAACACCCATTGAATTATACAAAGAAATTATGCATGATATTGCACCTATTGAGTTAGAAGAAATTGATATCACAATTAAGCTTGCCAATAGAGATACTATTTCACCAGTGGGAATTGTTAGAGATGTTGAAGTATTGTGTGGGAAAACTAAATATCCTGCTGATTTTCTTGTTCTTGGTTCTCCACAAGATAGCTTTTGTCCCATTATATTTGGTAGACCCTTCTTGAATACTGTTAATGCTAAGATAGACTGTGAAAAGAATGTTGTTACTATTGGCTTGGATGATATGGTTCATGAGTTTAATTTCTCTAAATTTAGTAAACAACATCGTGAGGAAGAATTGCCTAGTAAGGATGAAATTATTGGTCTTGCTTCTATTGTCGTACCTCCTAGTGATCCTTTAGAACACTATTTCTAGACCATGAAAATGATATGTTCATGAATGAAAGAAGGGAAATAGATGAAGTATTCTTTAAACAGGAACCTATTCTGCAATACAATTTGCCTGTTGAAATCCTAGGGGATCCTCCTCCACCCAAGGGTGATCCCGTGTTTGAGCTTAAACCATTGCCTGATAATCTTAAATATGCTTATCTTGATGAGAAGAAAATATGTCATGTTATTATTAGTGCTAACCTTTTAGAGCTGAAGAAGAAAGATTATTGAAAACTCTGAAGAAACACCGTGCCGCTATTGGATATACTCTTGATGATCTTAAGGGCATTAGTCCCACTCTATGTCAACATAAAATAAACTTGGAAGCGGATGCCAAACCAGTTCGTGATCCTCAACGACGTTTGAATCCTAAAATCAAAGAAGTGGTAAGAAAAAAAATACTCAAGCTTCTGGAGGCAGGTATAATTTATCCCGTTGCTGATAGTCAGTGGGTAAGTCCTGTCCATTGTGTCCCTAAGAAGGGAGGTATTACTGTTGTCCCTAATGATAAAGATGAATTGATTCCGCAAAGAATTATTACAGGTTATAGGATAGTAATTGATTTCCAAAAATTAAATAAAGCTACTAAGAAAGATCATTACCCCTTACCTTCTTATTGATCAAATGCTAGAAATATTATGCAAACATACACATTATTGCTTTCTAGATGGTTATTCTGGTTTCTCTCAAATACCTGTGTCGGCTAAAGATCAATCAAAGACTACTTTTACATGCCCTTTTGGTACTTTTGCTTATAGACGTATGCCTATTGGTTTATGTAATGCACCTGCTACCTTTCAAAGATGCATGATGGCTATATTCTCTGACTTTTGTGAAAAGATTTGTGAGGTTTTCATGGACGACTTTTCCGTCTATGGTTCCTCTCTTGATGATTGCTTGAGCAATCTTGATCGAGTTTTGCAGAGATGTGAAGAAACTAATCTTGTCTTGAATTGGGAGAAGTGCCACTTTATGGTTAAAGAAGGTATTGTCTTGGGGCACAAAGTTTCTGAAAGAGGTATTGAAGTTGATAAAGCCAAAGTTGATGCTATTGTAAAGATGCCATGTCCCAAGGAAATCAAAGGTATAAGAAGTTTCCTTGGTCATGCCGGATTTTATAGGAGGTTCATTAAGGACTTTTCAAAAATTTCTCGGCCTCTGACTAATTTATTACAAAAAGATGTACCATTTGTCTTTGATGATGATTGTGTAGAAGCATTTGAAATACTTAAGAAAGCATTAGTCGCTGCACCTGTTGTTCAACCACCTGACTGGAATTTACCCTTTGAAATTATGTGTGATGCTAATGATTATGCTGTAGGTGCTGTTCTAGGACAAAGAGTTGATAAGAAATTAAATGTTATCCATTATGCTAGTAAGACTCTACACAATGCTCAAAGAAATTATGCTACTACCGAAAAGGAACTTTTAGCAGTTGTATTTGCTTGTGATAAATTCAGACCCTATATTGTTGATTCTAAAGTAACTATTCGCACCGATCATGCTGCAATTAAATATCTTATGGAAAAGAAAGATGCTAAACCTAGACTTATTAGATGGGTTCTCTTGCTGCAAGAATTTGATTTGCATATTATTGATAGGAAAGGAGCAGAGAACCCCGTTGCAGATAACTTATCTAGGTTAGAGAATGTTCTTGATGACCCACTACCTATTGATGATAGCTTTCCTGTTGAACAATTAAATGTCATAAGCACTTCTCGTAGCACTCCATGGTATGCTGATTATGCTAATTATATTGTTGCTAAATTTATACCACCTAGCTTCACATACCAACAAAAGAAAAAGTTCTTCTATGATTTGAGACATTACTTTTGGGATGACCCACATCTTTATAAAGGAGTATATGGTGTTATTAGACGTTGTGTACCTGAGCATGAACAGGAACAGATCCTACGCAAGTGTCACTCCGAAGCTTATGGAGGACACCACGCTGGAGATAGAACTGCACATAAGGTATTGCAATCCGGGTTTTATTGGCCTACTCTCTTCAAGGATGCCCGTAAGTTTGTTTTGTCTTGCGATGAATGTCAAAGAATTGGTAATATCAGTAGACGTCAAGAAATGCCTATGAATTATGCACTTGTTATTGAACCATTTGATGTTTGGGGCTTTGATTATATGGGACCTTTTCCTACCTCTAATGGATATACACATATTTTAGTTGTTGTTGATTACGTTACTAAGTGGGTAGAAGCTATTCCAACTAGTAGTGTTGATCATAACACTTCTATTAAAATGCTTAAGGAAGTTATTTTTCCGAGGTTTGGAGTCCCTAGATATTTAATGACTGATGGTGGTTCACACTTTATTCATGGTGCTTTCCGTAAAATGCTTGCTAAATATGACGTTAATCATAGAATTGCATCTCCTTATCACCCACAGTCTAGTGGTCAAGTAGAATTGAGTAATAGAGAGCTCAAATTAATTTTGCAAAAGACTGTTAATAGGTCTAGAAAGAATTGGTCCAAGAAACTTGACGATGCATTATGGGCCTATATAGAACTGCATATAAGAATCCTATGGGTATGTCTCCGTATAAAATGGTTTATGGAAAAGCATGTCACTTACCTCTCGAACTAGAACATAAGGCATATTGGGCTATTAAAGAGCTCAACTATGATTTCAAACTTTCCGGTGAGAAGAGGTTATTTGATATTAGCTCACTTGATGAATGGAGAACCCAAGCTTATGAAAATGCCAAGTTGTTTAAAGAAAAAGTTAAAAGATGGCATGACAAAAGGATACAAAAGCGTGATTTTAATTTAGGTGATTATGTATTGCTATAGAACTATCGTTTAAGATTTTTTGTAGGAAAACTTCTTTCCAAATGGGAAGGTCCCTACGTTATCGAAGAGGTCTATCATTCCGGTGCCATAAAAATCAACAACTTCGAAGGCACAAATCCGAAGGTGGTAAACGGTCAAAGAATCAAACATTATATCTCAGGTAATCCCATAAATGTTGAAACCAATATTACTGAAATCGTAACCCCGGAGGAATACATAAGGGACACTTTCCAGACCGTTTCAGACTCCGAAAGGGAATAGGTATGTGGTACGGCAAGTAAACCGACTCCAAAACAATTTTAAGGCAATATTTCTCTGTTTTGGAAGATTTAGAAAAATAGAAAAATAAGTGGCAGTCCGGGAAGGACACGAGGCCTTCACGAGGGTGGAGGGCGCGCCCTACCCCCTTGGGCGCGCCCTCCTACCTCGTGAGGACCTCGTGTGCCCTCCGGACTCCGTTTTCTTGCACGATACGTATTTTGGTCGGTAAAAATTCATTATATATTATCCCGAAGGTTTTGACTCCCGTATCACGCAAATACCCTCTGTTCTTGTTTCAAGTTGTTGCTGTTGCAGATTAGATCAACATGTCGTCCCAGGATTCGGAAGGAGAAAGCTATGTGGATGATTACCTAGCAAATCCTAAGGTCTATGGAGACGTAGAGCACAATCGTTGGACTAGGAGGAAGAAGAGGACTATGAACCCAAGGGGAAGGAGGAGACGAGCTCAGATGAAGATGAAGTCCCATTACCTCAACCTGGGGACATGCATGTAGAGTTCAAAAAGTCAAGTCTCCCCGATAGGGTAAAGAAACCAAAGTTCGAGTTTATCCCTTTTCGTCTCTTGCAGGAAAATAAGCAGGACCTATGCAAGAAGATATTAACCCTGGAGTGGGAGATTGATGATCTGAGGGATCAAAATGCCGTCCTCAAATGCAAATTAAGGGAGAAGTTTATGCCATCAACTAAGTCCACAACACCTCCACCTTCACCGACCAAGGAGATATAATCACATGGGTATGGGCACTCCCCTTGGCAACTTCCAAGCTTGGGGGAGGTGCCCCGGTATCGTATCACCATCACAACTCCTATCTTTACCGTTTTTCTTAGTTCGATCCTATTAGTAGTATCTTGATCTAGTAGAATAAAGCTTATGGCATGATCTAGTTTTGAGTTTTGCTTTATGATCCCTCTATGTAATCGAGTCCGTGAGCTATATATAATAAAGATTAGTGTTGAGTCAAGGGCTTGATTATTTTGCCATGATCTTGGGTGAATAAAAGAAAAAGAATAAAAAGAAACAAAGAGTTCATATTGATCTTATTGAAAGTAATGACTTCGCATAGAAAGAGTATGATGATTAAAAGTTGTTGGGAGTTGGCAAATATAGCTTTGGTCATCGTTGCAATTAATAGGAAGTGATAACGAAAGAGAGATTTCACATATAGATATATTATCATTGACACCTTTTGTGACGCCCCCGATTTAATCGTACACTAATCATGCACGCAAATGTGTACGATCAAGATCAGGGACTCACGGGAAGATATCACAACACAACTCTAAAACATAAATAAGTCATACAAGCATCATAATACAAGCCAGGGGCCTCGAGGGCTCGAATACAAGTGCTCGATCATAGAAGAGTCAGCGGAAGCAACAATATCTGAGTACAGACATAAGTTAAACAAGTTTGCCTTAAGAAGGCTAGCACAAACTGGGATACAGATCGAAAGAGGCGCATGCCTCCTGCCCTGGATCCTCCTAAACTACTCTTGGTCGTCGTCAGCGGGCTGCACGTAGTAGTAGGCACCTCCGGTGTAGTAGTCGCCATCGACGGTGGCGTCGCTCCTGGCTCCATCGCCCGCCGCAGCAATCGGGTAAAGAAAGGGGAAAAGGGGAACAAGGCAACCGTGAGTACTCATCCAAAGTACTGCAAGCAAGGAGCTACACTACATATGCATGGATATATGTGTAAAGGGCCATATCGGTGGACTGAACTGCAGAATGCCGAATAAGAGGAGGATATCTAATCTCGTCAAGACTACGCTCGCAGCCTCCGTCTTGCAACATGTAGAAGAGAGCAGATCAAGTCCTCCAAGTAGCATCGCATAGCATAATCCTACCCGCGATCCCTCCTCGTAACCCCGAGAGAGAGTGACCACCGGGTTGTATCCGCACTTGGAAGGGTGTGTTTTATTAAGTATCCGGTTCTAGTTGTCATAAGGTCAAGGTACAACTCCAAGTCGCCCTGTTACCGAGGATCACGGCTATTCAATAGATTAACTTCCTGCAGGGTGCACCACATAACCCAACACGCTTGATCCCATTTGGCGGACACACTTTCCGGTCATGCCCGCCACAGAAGATCAACACGTCGCAGCCCCACCTAGGCTCAACAGAGAGGTCAGCACGCCGGTCTAAACCTAAGCGCACAGGGGTCTGGGCCCATCGCCCATAGCACACCTGCACGTTGCGTACGCGGCCGAAAGCGGAACTAGCCCCCTTAATACAAGATCAGGCTTACGTTCCAATCCGGCGCGTGCCACTCAGTCGCTGGCGTCACGAAGTGCTTCGGCTGATACCACGACGTCGGGATACCCATAACTACTCCCACGTAGATGGTTAGTGCGTATAGACCAAATGGCCAGACTCAGATCAAATACCCAGATCTCGTTAAACGTGTTAAGTATCCGCGAACGCCAACCAGGGCCAGGCCCACCTCTCACCCAGGTAGTCTCAACCTGCCCTGCCGCTCCGCCACCAGTAACGGTCGGGGGCCGTCGGGAACCCAGGCCCACCTCTACCGGGATGGAGCCACCTGTCCTTTCAGCCCCCATCTCCGAACAAGATCACGGGTAATGTAACAAAGGTAAAGTATATAGTATATGCCCGTGATCACCTCCGAAATGATCACAACCCAGTAGTATAGCATGGCAGACGGACAAGAATGTAGGGCCACTGATGGAACACTAGCATCCTATACTAAGCAGTAGGATAGCAGGTAAAGGTAACAACAATAGTAGCAAGGACATGCTATGCAGCAGTATAGGATTAACTGAAAGCAGTAACATGCTACACTACTCTAATGCAAGCAGTATAGAGAAGAGTAGGCGCTATCCGGTGATCAAAGGGGGCTTACTGGTTGCTCGGCAAGAGAGAGAGGGTCAACTCCGTAGTCGAACGGGTAGCAGCAGCGTCGGTCTCGTAGTCTACCGGAGATAAGAGGGGGAAGAAACAATGCATACAATGCAAACATAAACACGACGATGCGTGACTCGACAATGAGCGGTGCCAGGTGTGCCCTAACGTGGTATGAGGTGGTACCGGTTAAGGGGGGGAAACATCCGGGAAAGTATTCCCGGTGTTTCGCGTTTTCGGGTAGAGGAGCCGGAGGGGGAAAGTTGCGAGTTTGATATGTTCGGGATGTGTGGTGGACGAACAGGCTGCGTATCCGGGATTGTCTCGTCGTTCTGAGCAACTTTTATGTTGAAAATAATTTAATCCGAGTTACGGATTAAAAGATATGATTTTCTAAAGATTTTATTAATTTCTGGAATTTATTTAATTACTTCAACATTATCCAGAATAGTAAATGATGACGTCGGCATGACATCATGCTGACGTCAGCAGTCAACTGTGCAGTTGACTAGGTCAACCACGAGTGGGGCCCACAGGTCATTGGCTGTTTAACTAGTAGGTTAATTAAACAGTGTCAATTAGTTTAATTAGTGGTTAGGTTAATCTAATCAGGTTTAATTAGTTTAATTAATTCTTTAATTAACTAATTAATTATCATTTTAATTATTAATTATTATTATTTATTAATTCATTTTTTAATCAATTTATTTATTTATTTATTTTTACTTTCTTTGTTTGTTTTTTTTACATTTGTTCTAGGGCGGGGCCCCACTTGTCATTGGGCCAGGGGTGACTTAGCGGGCGTGCGGGTTACGGGCGAATGTAGGTGAACAGGCAAAGGGAGCACTGAAGGGCACTCGCCCAGAGTCGGGACGAGGCCGGGCAACCACGGCGGGCAATCAAGCGCCACCGGGCCACGCCTGAAGCGGAGGCGAGGGGTGGCGCTGCCTTGATCGATGCATGCTGGGCTGGGGTGGACACGACCAGCGAGGAGGCGCTGACAGGTGCTGCTGGGCGCCGTGGGGAGCAGCACAGGCGAGGGCAGGGGGGCTCATGGTGGCCGACGGCGATGCCAACAGTGGCGGTGGTCGCGAGCGCGTGCATACGGGGACAGGGGAAGAGAAGAGGCCGGGGGCCTCACCGGCTTTCGTGGGGACTGAAGGAAATATTCCCTAGAGGCAATAATAAAGTTATTATTTATTTCCTCATATCATGATTAATGTTTATTATTCATGCTAGAATTGTATTTACTGGAAACATGATACATGTGTGAATACATAGACAAACATATAGTCACTAGTATGCCTCTACTTGACTAGCTCATTAATCAAAGATGGTTATGTTTCCTGACCATAGACATGTGTTGTTATTTGATTAATGGGATCACATCATTAGGAGAATGATGTGATTGACATGACCCATTCCCTTAGCCTAGCACTTGATCATTTAGTATATTGCTATTGCTTTCTTCATGACTTATACATGTTCCGTAACTATGAGATTATGCAACTCCTGTTTACGGAGGAACATTTTGGTGCTACCAAACGTCACAACGAATCGGGTGATTATAAAGGAGTACTACATGTGTCTCCAAAGGTACATGTTGGGTTGGCGATTTCGAGATTAGGTTTTGTCACTCCGATTGTCGGAGAGGTATCTCTAGGCCTTCTCGGTAATACACATCACATAAGCCTTGCAAGCATTGCAACTAATAAGTTAGTTGCGATATGATGTATTACGGAACGAGTAAAGAGACTTGCCGGTAACGAGATTGAACTAGGTATTGGATACCGACGATCAAATCTCGGGCAAGTAACATACCGATGACAAAGGGAACAACGTATATCGTTATGCGGTTTGACCGATAAAGATCTTCGTAGAATATGTAGGAACCAATATGGGCATCCAGGTTGCGCTATTGGTTATTGACCGAGAATAGTTCTAGGTCATGTCTACATAGTTCTCGAACCCGTAGGGTCCGCACGCTTAACGTTACGATGACAGCTTTATTATGAGTTTACAAGTTTTGATTTACCAAAGTTTGTTCGAGTCCGGATGTGATCACGGACATGACGAGGAGTCTCAAATGGTTGAGACATAAAGATTGATATATTGGAAGCCTATATTTGATATCGGAATGGTTCGGGTGAAATCGGATTTTACTGAACACCGGGGTTACCGGAACCTCCGGGGATAATGGGCCTTAGTGGGCCATGAGGGAAAAGAGGAGGGCGGCCGGGCAGGCGCGCGCCCCTCCCCTAGTCCGAATAGGACAAGGAGAGGGGCGCCCCTTCCTCTTTCCCTCCCCGCTTCCTTCTCCAACAAGGCAGAGGGGAGTCCTACTCCCGGTGGGAGTAGGACTCCTCCAGCGCCCCTTGAGGGCCGGCCGCACCTCCCCTCCCTCCTTTATATACGGGGCAGGGGAGCACCCCAAAACACTCAAGTTGATCTACGGATCGTTCCTTAGCCGCAGCGGTGCCCCTTCCACCAGATTCCACCTCGGTCATATCGTCGCAGAGTTTAGGCGAAGCCCGCGCCGTAGAGCATCATCATCGTCACCACGCCGTCGGTCGACGGAACTCATCCCGACACTTTGCTGGATCGAGTCCGGGATCGCCATCGAGCTGAACGTGTGCTGAACTCGGAGGTGCCGTGACGTTCGGTGCTTGGATCGGTCGGATCGTGAAGACGACGACTACATCAACCGCGTTGTCATAACGCCTCGCCACGGTCTCACGAGGGCGTGGACAATACTCTCCCTCTCGTTGCTATGCCATCACCATGATCTTGCGTGTGCATAGGAAATTTTTGAAATTACTACGCTCCCCAACAGTGGCATCCGAGCCTGGTTTTATTCGTTGATGTTATATGCACAAGTAGAACACAAGTGAGTTGTGGGCGATATAAGTCATACCGCTTACCAAGCATGTCATACTTTGGTTCAGCGGTATTGTGAGATGAAGCGCCCGGACCGACATTACGCCAGACGCTTACGCGAGACTGGTTTCACCGCTGCGAGCACTCGTTGCTTAAAGGTGATTGGCGGGTGTCTGTCTCTCTCACTTTAGTTGAACCGAGTGTGGCTACGCCCGGTCCTTGCGAAGGTTAAAACAGCACCAACTTGACAAACTATCGCTGTGGTTTTGATGCGAGGTAAGAACGGTTCTTGCTCAGCCCGTAGCAGCCACGTAAAACTTGCAACAACAAAGTAGAGGACGCCTAACTTGTTTTTGCAGGCATGTTGTAATGTGATATGGTCAAGACGTGATGCTATATTTTATTGTATGAGATGATCATGTTTTGTAACCGGTTATCGGCAATGGCAGGAGCCATATGGTTGTCGCTTATTGTATGAAATGCAAAGCCATGTAATTGCTTTACTTTATCACTAAGCAGTAGCGATAGTCGAGAAGCAATAGTTGGCGAGACGACAACGATGCTACGATGGAGATCAAGGTGTCGCGCCGGTGACGATGGTGATCACGACGGTGCTTCGAGATGGAGATCACAAGCACAAGATGATGATGGCCATATCATATCACTTATATTGATTGCATGTGATGTTTATCCTTTATGCATCTTATCTTGCTTTGATTGACGGTAGCATTTTAAGATGATCTCTCACTAAAAATTATCAAGACGTGTTCTCACCGAGTATGCACCGCTGCCAAAGTTCGTCGTGCCTGCACACCACGTGATGATCGGGTGTGATAAGCTCACGTCCATCTACAACGGGTGCAAGCCAGTTTTGCACACGCAGAATACTCAGTTAAACTTGACGAGCCTAGCATATGCAGATATGGCCTCGAACACGGAGACCGAAAGGTCGAGCGTGAATCATATAGTAGATATGATCAACATAGTGATGTTCACCATTGAAAACTACTCCATCTCACGTGATGATCGGTTATGGTTTAGTTGATTTGGATCACGTAATCACTTAGATGACTAGAGAGATGTCTATCTAAGTGGGAGTTCTTAAGTAATGTGATTAATTGAACTTAAATTTATCATGAACTTAGTACCGATAGTATTTTGCTTGTCTATGTTTATCGTAGATAGATGGCTCGTGCTGTTGTTCCGTTGAATTTTAATGCGTTCCTTGAGAAAGCAAAGTTCAAAGATGATGGTAGCAATTACACGATCGGGTCCATAACTTGAGGATTATCCTCATTGCTGCACGTAAGAATTACGCCCCGAAGCACCGCTGGGTGCCAGCTGCCTGCTGCAGAGAGCAACGCCGAAGTTGTGAACGTCTGGCGAGCAAAGATGATGACTACTCTATAGTTCAGTGTGCCATGCTTTACGGCTTAGAACCGGGTCTTCAACGACGTTTTGAACGTCATGGAGCATATGAGATGTTCCAAGAGTTGAAGTTAATATTTCAAGCAAATGCCCGGATTGAGAGATATGAAGTCTCCAATAAGTTCTATAGCTGCAAGATAGAGGAGAATAGTTCTGTCAGTGAGCATATACTCAAAATGTCTGGGTATAATAATCACTTGATTCAACTGGGACTTAATCTTCCGGATGATAGTGTCATTGACAGAATTCTCCAATCACTGCCACCAAGCTACAAGAGCTTCGTGATGAACTATAATATGCAAGGGATGAACAAAACAATTCCCGAGCTCTTTGCAATTCTAAAAGCTGCGGAGGTAGAAATCAAGAAGGAGCATCAAGTGTTGATGGTCAACAAGACCACTAGTTTCAAGAAAAAGGGCAAAGGGAAGAAGAAGGAAACTTCAAAAGAACAGCAAGAAAGTTGCTGCTCAAGAGAAGAAACCCAAGTCTGGACCTAAGCCTGAAACCGAGTGTTTCTACCGCAAGCAAACTAGTCACCGAAGCGGAACTGCCCCAAGTATTTGGCGGATAAGAAGGATGGCAAGGTGAACAAAGGTATATGTGATATACATGTTATTGATGTGTACCTTACTAGAGCTCGTAGTAGCACCTGGGTATTTGATACTGGTTCTGTTGCTAATATTTGCAACTCAAAACAGGGACTACGGAATAAGCGAGCACTAGCAAAGGACGAGGTGACGATGCGCGTGGGAAACGGTTCCAAAGTCGATGTGATCGCGGTCGGCACGCTACCTCTACATCTACCTTCGGGATTAGTTTTAGACCTAAATAATTGTTATTTGGTGCCAGCGTTGAGCATGAACATTATATCTGGATCTTGTTTGATGCGAGACGGTTATTCATTTAAATCAGAGAATAATGGTTGTTCTATTTATTTGAGTAATATCTTTTATAGTCATGCACCCTTGAAGAGTGGTCTATTTTTATTAAATCTCGATAGTAGTAATACACATATTCATAATGTCGAAGCCAAAAGATGCAGAGTTAATAACGATAGTGCAACTTATTTGTGGCAATCGCCGCTTAGGTCATATCGGTGTAAAGCGCATGAAGAAACTCCATACTGATGGACTTTTGGAATCACTTGATTATGAATCACTTGGTACTTGCGAACCGTGCCTCATAGGCAAGATGACTAAAACACCATTCTCCGGTTCTATGGAGAGAGCAACAGATTTGTTGGAAATCATACATACATATGTATGTGGTCCGATGAATGTTGAAGCTCGTGCCGGATATCGTTATTTTCTCACCTTCACAGATGATTTAAGCAGATATGGGTATATCTTCTTAATGAAGCATAAATCTGAAACATTTGAAAAGTTCAAAGAATTTCAGAGTGAAGTTGAAAATCATCGTAACAAGAAAATAAAATTTCTACGATCTGATCGTGGAGGAGAATATTTGAGTTACGAGTTTGGTCTACATTTGAAAAATTGCGGAATAGTTTCGCAACTAACGCCACCTGGAACACCACAGCGTAATGGTGTGTCCGAACGTCGTACTTTACTAGATATGGTGCGATCTATGATGTCTCTTACCGATTTACCGCTATCGTTTTGGGGTTATGCTTTAGAGACGGCCGCATTCACGCTAAATAGGGCACCATCAAAACCGCTAAGACGACTCCTTATGAACTATGGTTTGGCAAGAAACCAAAGTTGTCGCTTCTGAAAGTTTGGGGCTGCGATGCTTATGTGAAAAACTTCAACCTGATAAGCTTGAACCCAAATCGAAAAATGTGTCTTCATAGGATACCCAAAGGAAACAGTTGGGTACACCTTCTATCACAGATCCGAAGGCAGGACATTCGTTGTTAAGAATGGATCCTTTCTAGAGAAGGAGTTTCTCTCGAAAGAAGTGAGTGGGAGAAAAGTAGAACTTGATGAGGTAACAGTACCAGCTCCTTATTGGAAAATGGTTCATCACGTAAATCGGTTCTGTGACACCTACACCAATTAGTGAGGAAGTTAATGATGATGATCATGAAACTTCAGATCAAGTTTCTCTTGAACTCACGAGGTCAACTAGAGTAAGATCCGCACTGAGTAGTACGGTAATCCTATTCGAAGTCATGTTACTTGACCATGGTGAACCTACAAACTATGAAGAAGCGATGGTGAGCCCAGATTCGCAAAATGGCTGGAAGCCATGAAATCTGAGATGGGATCCATGTATGAGAACAAAGTATGGACTTTGGTTGACTTGCCCGATGATCGGCAAGCCATTGAGAATAAATGGATCTTTAAGAAGAAGACCGACGCTGATGGTAATGTAATCGTTTATAAAGCTCGACTTGTTGCGAAAGGTTTTCGACAAGTTCAAGGGGTTGACTACGATGAGACTTTCTCACCAGAAGCGATGCTTAAGTCTGTCCGAATCATGTTAGTAATTGCTGCATTTTATGATTATGAAATTTGGCAAATGGATGTAAAACTGCATTCTTGAATGGATTTCTAGAAGAAGAGTTGTATATGATGCAACCAGAAGGTTTTGTTGATCCAAAAGGTGCTAACAAAGTGTGCAAGCTCCAGCGATCAATTTATGGTCAGTGCAAGCCTCTCGGAGTTGGAATAAACGCTTTGATAGTGTGATCAAAGCATATGGTTTTATATGACTTTTGGAGAAGCTTGTATTTACAAGAAAATGAGTGGGAGATCAGTAGCATTTCGATATTATATGTGGACGACATATTATTAATTGGAAATGATATAGAATTTCTGGATAGCATAAAAGGATACTTGAATAAAAGTTTTTCAATGAAAGACCTCGGTGAAGCTGCTTACATATTGGGCATCAAGATCTATAGAGATAGATCAAGACGCTTAATTGGACTTTCACAAAGCACATACCTTGATAAAGTTTTGAAAAAGTTCAAAATGGATCAGGCAAAGAAAGGTTTTTTACCTATATTACAAGGTGTGAAATTGAGTTAGACTCAATGCCCGACCACAAAGAAAAGATAGAGAGAAAATGAAAGATGTTCCTATGCTTCAGCCATAGGCTCTATCATGTATGCAATGCTGTGTACAGACGACGTATGCTTAGCAATAAGCTTGGCAGGAAGGTACCAAAGTAATCCAGAGTGGATCATCGGACAGCGGTCAAGAACATCCTGAAATACCGAAAAGGACTAAGGATATGTTTCACGTATATGGAGGTGACAAAGAGCTAGTCGTAAATGGTTACGTCGATGCAAGCTTTGACACCGATCCGGACGATTCTAAATCGCAAACCGGATACGTGTTTATATTAAATGGTGGAGCTGTCAGTTGGTGCAGTTCTAAACAAAGCGTCGTGGCGGGATCTACATGTGAAGCGGAGTACATAGCTGCTTCGGAAGCAGCAAATGAAGGAGTCTGGATGAAAGAGTTCATTTCTGATCTAGGTGTCATACCTAGTGCATCGGGACCAATGAAGATCTTCTGTGACAATACTGGTGCAATTGCCTTGGCAAAGGAATCCAGATTTCACAACAGGACCAAGCATATCAAGAGACGCTTCAATTCCATTCGGGACCAAGTCCAAGTGGGAGACATAAAGATTTGCAAGATACATATGGATCTGAATATTGCAGACCCGTTGACTAAGCCTCTTCCTCGAGCAAAACATGATCAGCACCAAGACTCCATGGGTGTTAGAATCATTACTGTGTAATCTAGATTATTGACTCTAGTGCAAGTGGGAGACTGAAGGAAATATGCCCTAGAGGCAATAATAAAGTTATTATTTATTTCCTCATATCATGATAAATGTTTATTATTCATGCTAGAATTGTATTAACTGGAAACATGATACATGTGTGAATACATAGACAAACATATAGTCACTAGTATGCCTCTACTTGACTAGCTCATTAATCAAAGATGGTTATGTTTCCTGACCATAGACATGTGTTGTTATTTGATTAATGGGATCACATCATTAGGAGAATGATGTGATTGACATGACCCATTCCGTTAGCCTAGCACTTGATCGTTTAGTATATTGCTATTGCTTTCTTCATGACTTATACATGTTCCGGTAACTATGAGATTATGCAACTCCTGTTTACCGGAGGAACACTTTGGTGCTACCAATGTCACAACGAATCGGGTGATTATAAAGGAGTACTACAGTGTCTCCAAAGGTACATGTTGGGTTGGCGATTTGAGATTAGGTTTTGTCACTCCGATTGTCGGAGAGGTATTCTAGGCCTTCTCGGTAATACACATCACATAAGCCTTGCAAGCATTGCAACTAATAAGTTAGTTGCGAGATGATGTATTACGGAATGAGTAAAGAGACTTGCCGGTAACGAGATTGAACTAGGTATTGATATCGACGATCAAATCTCGGGCAAGTAACATACCGATGACAAAGGAACAACGATATCGTTATGCGGTTTGACCGATAAAGATCTTCGAGAATATGTAGGAACCAATATGGGCATCTAGGTTCTGCTATTGGTTATTGACCGAGAATAGTTCTAGGTCATGTCTACATAGTTCTCGAACCCGTAGGGTCTGCACGCTTAACGTTACGATGACAGTTTTATTATGAGTTTACAAGTTTTGATGTACCAAAGTTTGTTTGGAGTCCCGGATGTGATCACGGACATGACGAGGACTCTCGAAATGGTCGAGACATGAAGATTGATATATTGGAAGCCTATATTTGATATCGAATGGTTCCGGTGAAATCGATTTTACCGAACACCGGGGTTACCGGAACCTCCCGGGGATAATGGGCCTTAGTGGGCCATGAGGGAAAAGAGGAGGGCCGGCCAGGGCAGGCCGCGCGCCCCCTCCCCCCCTAGTCCGAATAGGACAAGGAGAGGGGCGGCGGCGCCCGCCTTCCTCTTTCCCCTCCCCCCTTTCCTTCTCCAACAAGGCAAGAGGTGGGAGTAGGACTCCTCCAGGCGCACCCCTTGGGCCGGCCGCACCTCCCCCTCCCTCCTTTATATACGGGGGCCGGGGAGCACCCCAAAACACACAAGTTGATCTACGGATCGTTCCTTAGCCGTGTGCGGTGCCCCCTTCCACCAGATTCCACCTCGGTCATATCGTCGCAGAGTTTAGGCGAAGCCCTGCGCCGGTAGAGCATCATCATCGTCACCACGCCGTCGTGCTGACGGAACTTATCCTCGACACTTTGCTGGATCGGAGTCCGGGGATCGTCATCGAGCTGAACGTGTGCTGAACTCGGAGGTGACGTACGTTCGGTGTTTGGATCGGTCGGATCGTGAAGACGTACGACTACATCAACCGCGTTGTCATAACGCTTCCGCTTACGGTCTACGAGGGTACGTGGACAATACTCTCCCCTCTCGTTGCTATGCCATCTCCATGATCTTGCGTGTGCGTAGGAATTTTTTTGAAATTACTACGTTCCCCAACAGGGACTAGGCAGTGGGCTCGGGGAGGTCCGGCGAGGCGGCATCGGCGACGGAGAGGACGGCGGCGACGGGGTCGACGTCGGGCTGGTCGACGACGAAGAGGACGGGGGCGATGGCGTCCGGCGAGGTGGTCCTCCAGGCGATGGTGACGGCAAGGGGGCGACGGGGTGGCTCTGGTGAGGCTTGCGGAGCTCCAGGCGGCGAGGCGCGGTCGTCGGGGGTTGCTCAGGGTGGAAGAATGGCGCAGGGAGGAGGAGTTCGTCGCCGGCGAGCGGCTCATCCGCGGCAACCTGGTCGCCGGACGGTGCGAGGGCTCGAGCGCGGGTCCTCCAAAGCCAGGGTGGCGGCGATGGGTTCGGGCCCGATCCCGATTGGATCGGGGGGGGAGGGGGGGAGGGAGTGGGGGCGAGAGGAGAGGTGGGGATTGTGCGGTTGAGTGGGGTGACGAGGCTAGGGTTCGGTCGGGGGGTGGGGGTTAAGGGGCCATGGGGGTGGGCCGGGGGCTGCTGGGCTAGAGCCCCCGGGAGGGGGGGGGGGTTCTTTCCTTTTCTTTCTATTTATTCTTTTCTGTTGAATTTATTTTAAAGTATTTAGGCATTTTGTAAAAGCGTGGTTTCTTCACCATAAATACCTGAGCATTAATTGGCACACTCCGAACATTTTAGTTTTAATGTTTGAAAACTTTTATTGTTTGCCTCGGTTTTAAATTTGAAATTCGAACTAGGTTCCGAACTAACGCGAGTTTATCCACAGTAACCGAGGTGACGTGGCATCATTAGCGGGGATCACTGTAGCTTAATTACCCGGGCGTCACAATTCTCCTCCACTACAAGAAATCTCGTCCCGAGATTTAAGAGGGGAGTAAGGGGGAAAGTTCTGGTTGCGACATTCAAACGGATCTCCTCGAAGAAGTCAATCCCTTTCGTTGATGTCTTCAATTCTTTATTCCAAAGCATCATGATGAAGTTGTCGCCCTTTCTTCGGGAACTCCATCGCATTTCTACGAATAGGTAAGGGCAGCTCTACAATGATAGGATGTTATAAGGAAATTCATCCGGGGTATCCCAAGAATGAACATATGAGTATCTCTCGAGTTGAACAAATTACACATATCGAGAGCAAAGTAAGACGGTGCAATAAGAAGTTTCAAGCGGATATGCAATCATTCATTGCCTGAAGCAGAGTGCGAAAGGGGTTCTGAGCAACGGGAATAAGTATTGTGTCTGATACCAGAATAGATCAACAGGCAAGTGGCCCGTGAATTACATACAAAGTCAAGCACGAGGAATAACTTTGACAACAGGTTGTACAGGATAGTCAGGTTTCGTTCCTGGGACCTGTGGGTTATGGGCCCACCATGTGGGTTAAAAGTAGAAAGGGGGGCTGACATCTTGTACGATCATGATAGCAAGGCATGTCAGAGAGTAGCATGTCAGTTATGTCGGCAACAATGTCGGTACCAAGGGCGAGGGACGAAGAGAACCATTTTCCTGCTCGTTGAACAAGGCGGACCAGTAGGCAAAGTTCTCGTCCATCAGTGGTTACCGGAATGTCATCAACAAAAGTAACAAGGTCTTTCTGACATAATTGTACTCCAAGGCGTTTACAAAAGCAGGAGAATATTACTGCTTAGATCATATAGATCACAAGAAAGGTTAAACCAAACAATGGAAAGGAAAATACGATTATCAGGTTTAAGCAGAACAATGGAAAGGAAAATGTGTTTAAACACATATTTCAAGGGTATATCCTTCCCAAGGACAAGCAGAGCATGATATCCATGACAGGATATAATGTAGAAAACTCTATAGGTAGGGGAGAGAATTTTCATGACATTACCCACACAACGGTGTTTGGGTAATTGAGCAAGAAACATTTAGCATTGGGCTTCAAATGGTCTTGTTGAAAATCGGAGTACCATAGACATGCTTCGAGATAGCATTGACATGGTCATCAGGTGAAGATCAGACTTTGGAAACACAAAGGATTCATCAGGAACACCTTGTAGAATAAGTCTTACAGTTCCTTCATGGAAGAATGGATAGCCTTGCTGGAAGGAAAACTATAACACTAGGTCCTCCGGCCAGGGGTGCTGGGCATGACCTCACCTTACCGGTTCACATAAAGACCATTGTTATAACTCAAGGAAATATGTTCCAACCATCATATCTGACCGAGGTTCAGATCCGATTGGTGTCAGGATACCTCCGACTTAGTATGCCTGAGAAGAAAATGTGCAACACAATTGACGAGATGACAATGTAAGATTCTCGGGAAATGAACTATGAAGTGATTTCCGCTAACAAAAGTTCATCATTAACCCAAGGAGAGGACAAGGAGGTGTCCGTGAACTCAACGGCAATTCATCGAGATTCCCAAAAGATGGATTTCCACAATTATGAACAAGGAGATAACATTTGTCGATCAAATGATATAAGGAAGTATGCTCGAGGAAAACATACACAATTAAACGTTGGTTGAAAGGTGCGCCCAAAATATGGTTGGGTTGCACGACCAATGTCGAATGGTGATTCAATAAGCCATAGTCGAGAATGAAACTATAGACCAATAACTTCAAAAGCAAGAGGGTTGCTCAAGTTTAGAATTTACACATCATGCACCATCTGTCGGTATTCCGTTAGACACATCACGGGACCAAGGAAAGAATGGTGATGTTAATAAGTATCACTGGTATCAAGAATTCTTAAGGGTGGTGAATTTCTCACAACATTGAGGATATAAGAGATGTTAATGTTCCAAGGTAAAGAAGAACAATTATCGGATAGCAAGGAACTCAAGGTATAACACCAAACACGAACAAGCTTGTGTTGGTGGAAGGCAATAAAGGTCGATGATAACGCAGATCATCGAGGGCAAGGATGGTATTTCTCATCATGAACTCATTTGATATCCCGGAAGAGCTCATAAGATTGATGATGATCACGACACACTTTGTCGAGAAATTTCAAGATGTAATCGATCGGCGATGACATCAAGTCAAATGAATGGTGAAGCGAAAGGTTATTGGAACCAAGGGTATGGCACAAACTCGAAACCAAGCTTATTGTCCAAGGAGAAATGATATGATGAGGAAGATCAACGTAAGCTTAGCTCATCGTCAAATAATTGTGCTACGGAAGAAGGACCCGTAGTACGCTTAAAATTTAGCATGATAATGATATAGCCGATCAGGCTAGGAATGATGTGATCGGGTACAAACTCGCATCGATAGAAGCTATCAAGAGTTGTTGAACCGTAGTGCGGACTCGGTTCAGTTATTGGTGTCTTTGAGTGTTTAATAACTCAGAGCCCGTGAAAAATTGGAATCAGTGGGAATGTAGCACTTGATGAAGAACTCATTAGAAGTTATGCAGTTCCATGATAATCTCGAGATACCAGGGGGGTAATACTCGATGACAGATCAAGTAGAGGTTGGACCGGGGTATTGCTCTACAGAAGACAAGTGCTAAAACTTGCACGAGAAATGGTATTCAAAAGAGAACATGGTCGGAACCACGATTGCAAAAGGCCAGATCCCTGATATAAGATGAACTTATACCAAAGGAATAATTAATTTAAGAGAAGCTTTAACGATAAGATCTACATCGTGTCCATGGGCATGAACACAAGTTCAAGGTCGACTCCCACTTCTCCAATGCATAACCTTTCATTTACTTCTCATGTTCGATGAAGTTGCAGTGCTGAAATTTTATCTGGCGAAGCACCAGAAGAGTATGATTCGTGAAAACTTTCGGGTTCACACGGTTTAGAGAAGGCATATGTTCAACCCATAGGGGCTTCTAGAAACATATACCACAAGTTTCAAGAGTAAATAACACAAGCCCGAAAGCAGAGCTTGGTTGACAAAAGGAAAGGATACAATTTACCAAAGGCATTATGTATCGGAGAAAGAACTCACAAAGTGATTAATTATGAAGGACATTGTCGGATAATAATCCAACAGTGGATATGGCGATCCACAATGGGGCTGATATGAGTATCGATACCCAATCAGAGGAAGAAAGATTGCAAATGCATCGGTTTATAGAACATCTGAATAGTTCAACGCTTAATTACCAAAGTAATTATGATTTTCAAATCAAGGGATCAGGAGAAAATGCTATGATCAAGGATGGATAAGCTGAATAGACTTAGGGGTACAATCGACGGCAATTTGATTGGTCGATAGCCAGCTCATGTTTAAAATGACGTATGAGCCGGAAGGATGAATTCTAGGATCTGTTTGAGGATTGCGACCATTCGCAACAAATCGAATCAATGGACTCAAAATGATAATGACAATGGATGCCAACAAGATTACTAGACTTATGGGATTAACCATAATGCAAGTAATCAAGAATTTCGAGAGCAATAGGATGCTCAGGATTTTCGGAAGATCGAATGGTTTTCGAGGATTGGTGACATACATGAATCAACTGGGCATGAGCGGATATTCGTAAGTGCGAGAAATTATCCGTAGGGGTATTCATGTAGCAAAGAACTGCAAGGCAATAGGCGCAAAGTATTCTCGAACATTAGAGAGAATTTCGGGTATCTTGTAATAACAAGATTAATCGGGAATAAAAGTAAGAGCGACAGCGTAAGTATTTATCCATAGGGATGTTTTGGTGGTAGGGAATTACAAAAGCGATGTGCACAAGGTCTCGAGAGAATATCGGAGAGTATCTTCAAATTCTTCCGTTCACGGAGCAATCACCGTAGTGAGGGTTCTCCGGAGGAAGTAGTAACGAGATCCTAAAGTTAGATTTTAGTAAAAATCGCTTAGCCCGAATAGAAGAGAGTTCGTAATCCCGAGTAAAGATCGAGGAGTAAAAGATCCTAATACCACCTAATGGCGACGTGGGCCCATGGGCCGCACAGCCATGTTAGTAAAAGTTTTCCAATGTCTAGACTCAACTTCGCCAAGGAGTTGGAAAGGGGATTTTACAGCAGTTGGCTCGATACTAATCTTCAGACGCCTCGATTCAATCGTACACTAATCATGCACGCAAATGTGTACGATCAAGATCGTGGACTCACGGAAGATATCACAACACAACTCTAAAACATAAATAAGTCATACAAGCATCATAATACAAGCCAGGGCCTCGAGGGCTCGAATACAAGTGCTCGATCATAGACGAAGTCAGCAGAAGCAATAATATCTGAGTACGCATATAAGTTAAACAAGTTTGCCTTAAGAAGGCTAGCACAAACTGGGATACAGACGAAGAGGCGCAGCCTCCTTCCTCGATCCTCCTAAACTACTCTCGGTCGCCGCCGCCGGCTGCACGTAGTAGTAGGCACCTCCGTGTAGTAGTCGCCATCGACGGTGGCGTCGCCTCTGGCTCCATCGCCCGGTCGCAGCAATCGGGTAAAGAAAGGGGAAAAGGGGAATAAGGCAACCGTGATTACTCATCCAAAGTACTCACAAGCAAGGAGCTACACTACATATGCATGGATATATGTGTAAAGGGCCATATCGGTGGACTGAATCGCAGAATGCCGTAATAAGAGGGGATATCTAATCCGTCAAGACTACGCTCGCAGCCTCCGCCTTGCAACATGTAGAAGAGAGCAGATCAAGTCCTCCAAGTAGCATCGCATAGCATAATCCTACCCGCGATCCCTCCTCGTAACCCCGAGAGAGAGCGACCACCGGGTTGTATCCGCACTTGGAAGGGTGTGTTTTATTAAGTATCCGGTTCTAGTTGTCATAAGGTCAAGGTACAACTCCAAGTCGCCCTGTTATCAAGATCACGGCTATTCAATAGATTAACTTCCTGCAGGGTGCACCACATAACCCAACACGCTTGATCCCATTTGGCGGACACACTTTCCGGTCATGCCCGCCGCTGAAGATCAACATGTCGCAGCCCCACCTAGGCTCAACAGAGAGGTCAGATGCCGGTCTAAACCTAAGCGACAGGGTCCGGGCCTATCGCCCATAGCACACCAAGACGCTATGCGACGCTGTGCCGAAAGCGAACTAGCCCCTTAATACAAGAGCAGGCTTACGTTCCAATCCGGCGCGCCACTCGATCGTGGCGCCACGGCGTTTCGCTGATACCACGACGCCGGATACCCATAACTACTCCCACGAGATGGTTAGTGCGATAGACCAAATGGCCGACTCGATCAAATACCCAGATCTCGTTAAACGTGTTAAGTATCCATGAACGCCGACCAGGCCAGGCCCACCTCTCACCTGTAGTCTCAACCTGCCCTGCCGCTCCGCCACAAGTAACAATGGGGCCGTCGGGAACCCAGCCCACCTCTACCGGGATGGAGCCACCGTCCTTTCAGCCCCATCTCCTAACAAAGATCACAGGTAATGTAACAAAGGTAAAGTATATAGATATGCCCGTGATCACCTCCAAGTGATCACAGCCCAAGAGTATAGCATGGCGACGGACAAGAATGTAGGGCCACCGATGGAACACTAGCATCCTATACTAAGCAAGAGGATAGGTAAAGGTAACAACAATAGTAGCAAGGACAAGGCTATGCAGCAAAGATAGGATTAACTAAAAGCAAGAATATGCTACACTACTCTAATGCAAGCAGTATAGAGAATAGTAGGCGCTATCCGGTGATCAAAGGGGGCTTGCTGGTTGCTCGCAAGAGAGAGGGGTCGCCAACTCAGTAGTCGAACCGGGCAGCAACAACGCCGGTCTCGTAGTCTACCGAGATAAGAGGGGAAGAAACAATGAATAAAATGCAAACATAAACACGACGATGCGTGACGCGACAATGAGCGGTGCGGTGTGCCCTAACGTGGTATGAGGTGGTACCGTTAGGGAAACATCCGGAAAGTATTCCGGTGTTTCGCTGCCGCAGAGAGGAGCCGAGGGGAAAGTTGCAGTTTGATATGTTCGGGATGTGTGGTGGACGAACGGGCTGCGATCCGTGATCGCCTCGCCGCTCGAGCAACTTTCATGTTGAAAATTATTTAATCCGAAAGTTACGGATTAAAAGATATGATTTTCTAAAGATTTTATTAATTTTCGAATTTATTTAATTACTTCAACATTATCCGTAATAGTAAATGATGACGCTGGCATGACATCATGTCGACGCCAAGATCAACGTGCAGTTGACTAGGTCAACCACGAGTGGGGCCCATGTGTCATTGGTCGTTTAACTAGTAGGTTAATTAAACAAAGGTCAATTAGTTTAATTAGTGGTTAGGTTAATCTAATCAGGTTTAATTAGTTTAATTAATTCTTTAATTAACTAATTAATTATCATTTTAATTATTAATTATTATTATTTATTAATTCATTTTTAATCAATTTATTTATTTATTTATTTTTACTTTCTTTGTTTGTTTTTTTACATTTGTTCTGGGGCTGGGCCCCACTTGTCATTGGGCCAGGGGTGGCTTAGCGGGCGTGCGGGTTACGGGCGTAACGGGCGGAACGGGTGCGGGAGCACCCGCAGGGCGGGACGAGGCCGTCGGGGCAACCACGGCGGGGCAACTAGCGCTGCCAGCCGGGCCACGGCGAGCAGAGGCGAGGGGTGGCGCCGGCGCGATCAATGGCGCTGGGCTGGGGTGGACACGACCAGCGAGGAGGAGTCGCCGACGGTGCTGCGGGCGCCGTGGGGAGCAGACAGGCAGGGGGGGGGGCTCGCATGGCCGACGGCGATGCCAACAAGGGCGGTGGTTGCGAGCGCGTGCATACGGGACAGGGGAAGAGAAGAGGCAGGGGGCCTCACCGGCGATCGTGGGGACTAGGCAAAGGCTCGGGAGGTCCGCGAGGCGGCATCGGGCGACGGAGAGGACGGCGGAGACGGGTCGACGTCGGGCTGGTCGACGACGAAGAGGACGGGGGCGATGGCGTCCGGCGAGGTGGTCCTCCAGGCGATGGTGACGGCAAGGGGGCGACGGGGTGGCTCCGGTGAGGCTCACGGAGCTCCAGGCGGCGAGGCGCGGTCGTCGGGGGTTGCTCAGGGTGGAAGAATGGCGCAGGGAGGAGGAGTCCATCGCCGGCGAGCGGCTCATCCGCGGCAACCGGGTCGCCAGACGGTGCGAGGGCTCGAGCGCGGGTCCTCCGAAGCCAGGGTGGCGGCGATGGGTTCGGGCCCGATCCCGATTGGATCGGGGAGGGGGGAGGGAGTGGAGGCGAGAGGAGAGGTGGGGTTTGTGCGGGTGAGTGGGGTGACGAGGCTAGGGTCCGTGGGGGTTGGGGTTAAGAGGCCATGGGGTGGGCTGCCTGGCCGGGATTGGCCTGGCTTGGGGGGCTCTTGGGCGAGACCCTGGGGGTTCTTTCCTTTTCTTTCTATTTATTCTTTTCTGTTTAATTTATTTTAAAGTATTTAGGCATTTTGTAAAAGCGTGGTTTCTTCACCATAAATACCTAAGCATTAATTGGCACACTCCGAACATTTTAGTTTTAGTGTTTGAAAACTTTTATTGTTTGCCTCGGTTTTAAATTTGAAATTCGAACTAGGTTCCGAACTAACGTGAGTTTATCCACAGTAACCGAGGTGACGTGGCATCATTAGCGGGGATCACTATAGCTTAATTACCCGGGCGTCACACCTTTTATGATTGGGAGCACTCATTAAAATATGACATGCTAAAGAGTTGATGTTGGACAAGGAAGCCAACGTGATGAGTTATGTTTTCTTATATCTGAGATAAAGTATGTTGTCATGGATCCTCTAACATGTTGAGCTAGCCTTTCCCCCTCCTGCTAGCCAAATTCTCAGCACCAACTAGATATACTACTTGTGCTTCCAAATACCCTTAAACCAGTTTAGCCATGAGAGTCCACCATATCTACCTATGGATTGAGTAAGATCTTCAAGTAAGTTGTCATCAGTGCAAGCAATAAAAATTGCCCTCTAAGTATGCATGCCTTATTAGTGCAGAGAAATAATCTTTGTACGAACTTGTTATGGAAGTAATAAAAGCGACGGACTGCATAATAAAGTTCCACATACAATGGGCAATATAAAGTGACGTTCTTTTGCATTAAGATTTTGTGCATCCAACCATAAAAGCGCATGGAAACCTCTGCTCTCCTCTGCGAAGGGCCTATCTTTTATTATTATCCTCTACCTTATGCAAGAGTCACAGTGATCTTCACCTTTCCTTTTTCATTTTATCCTTTGGCAAGCCCAAAGATGTTGAAAGAACATGATATATATATATATATATATATATATATATATATATATATATATATATATATATATAAAAATTGGATGTAGGGGAGCATGAATTGTTATTGTTGACATTACCCTTGAGGTAAAAGGTTGTGGGGCAAAACTATAAGCCCCTATCTTTCTCTGTGTCCGATTAAAACTCCGAAACCACAAGTATTGTGTGAGTGCTAACAATTATGAAGGATTAAGTGATAGTTGAGTATGTGGACTTGCAATTGCTTCAATGAATGAGGTTATAATTTTTGGTGCCCAATAAGGTTTCTGATTCATACTTTTGCATTGTGAAATGATCATCACTTGAACATAAGTAATCATATGACAAAATCTATATATGTTGCTGTTATGAGATTAATCATGATGCCTTCATGTCCATATTTTATTTTTTATCGACGCCTCTACCTCTAAACATGAGGACATATTTATTGTTATCGGCTTTTCGCTTGAGGACAAGCGAGGTCTAAGCTTGGGAGAGTTGATACGTCCATTTTGCATCATGCTTTTATATCGATATTTATCCCTTTATGGGCTGTTACTTCACGTTATGTCACGGTACTTATGGCTATTCTCTCTTATTTTACAAGGTTTACATGAAGAGGAGAATGCCGCAGCTGGAATTCGGCTAGAAAAGGAGCAAATATTGAGACCTATTCTGTAACTCCAAAAGTCCCGAAACTCCACGGAATATCTTAAAATAAATAAAGAAAATCATCGCCAAAGATGAAGGCCAGGGCCCACACCTGCTCACGAGGTGGGGGCGCCTGGGCGCGCCCCTACCTCGTGGGCCCCCGGTGGCTCTCCGATGCCCATCTTCTCCTTATGAAGTCTTTCGATGAGAAAAATTCAGAAGCAACCTTTCGACGAGACTCACCGCCACGAGGCGGAACCTTGGCGGAACTAATCTAGGGCTCCGCAGAGCTGTTCTCGCCGGGGACACTTCCCTCCGAGAGGGGGAAATCATCGCCATCATCATCACCAACGCTCCTATCATCGGGAGAGGGCAATCTCCATCAACATCTTCACCAGCACCATCTCATCTCCACACCCTAGTTCATCTCTTGTATCCACTTCTTGTCTCCAAGTCCAGGATTGGTGCTAGTAGGTTGCTAGTAGTGTTGATTACTCCTTGTAGTTGATGCTAGTTGGTTTACTTGGTGGAAGATCGTATGTTCAGATCCTTTATGCATATTATTACCCCTCTGATTATGAACATGAATATGCTTTGTGAGTAGTTACGTTTGTTCCTGAGGACACGGGAGAAGTCTTGCTATTAGTAGTCATGTGAATTTGGTATTCGTTCGATATTTTGATGAGATGTATGTTGTCTATCCTCTAGTGGTGTTATGTGAACGTCGACTACATAACACTGCACCATTATTTGGGCCTAGAGGAAGGCATTGGGAAGTAATAAGTAGATGATGGGTTGCTAGAGTGATGAAGCTTAAACCCTAGTTTATGTGTTGCTTCGTAAGGGCTGATTTGGATCCACTTGTTTCATGCTATGGTTAGGTTTACCTTAATACTTTTGTTGTAGTTGCGGATGCTTGCAATAGAGGTTAATCATAAGTGGGATGTTTGTTCAAGTAAGAACAGCACCCAAGAACCGGTCCACCCACATATCAAATTATCAAAGTACAGAACGCGAATCATATGAACGTGATGAAAACTAGCTTGACAATATTCCCATGTGTCCTCGGGAGCGCTTTCCCTATTATAAGAGTTTGTCCAGGCTTGTCCTTTGCTACAAAAAGGATTGGTCCACCTTGCTGCACTTTATTTACTCTTGTTACTTGTTGCTCGTTACAATTTATCTTATCACAAAACTATTTGTTACCACTTATTTCAGTATTTGCAGAGAATACCTTGTTGAAAACCGCTTATCATTTCCTTCTGCTCCTCGTTGGGTTCAACACTCTTACTTATCGAAAGGACTAGATAGATCCCCTATACTTGTGGGTCATCAAGATTCAATCCGATAAGATAACTTCAAAGGGGAAACTCAATTCATCACAAGAGAGTAGAGGGGGAGAAACATCATAAGATCCAACTACAATAGCAAAGCTCGGGATACATCAAGATCGTGCCATAGAGGGAACACGAGAGAGAGAGATCAAACCCATAGCTACTAGTACATACCCTCAGCCCCGAGGGTGAACTACTCCCTCCTCGTCATGGATAGCGCCGGGATGATGAAGATGGCCACCGGTGATGGGTTCCCCCTCCGGCAGGGTGCCGGAACGGGCTCTCGAGAGGTTTTTGGTGGCTACAGAGGCTTGCGGCAGCGGAACTCCCGATCTATCTTCTGTTCTGGAAGTTTTAGGGTACGTAGGTATATATGGGTGAAAGGAGTACGTCGGTGGACCGAAGGGGGGGGGGGGCACGAGGCAGGGGAACGCGCCCCCACCCTCGTGAGCACCTCCCTTCTTTCCTGACGTGCACTCCAAGTCCATCGGGTGGCTTTCCTTCCAAAAAGAACTTCTCCAGTTTATTTTGTTCCGTTTTGACTCCGTTTGATATTCCTTTGAAATATTGAAATAGACATAAAACAGCAAATCTGGGCTGGGCCTCCGGTTAATAGGTTAGTCCCAAAAATAATATAAAAGTGGATAATAAAGCCCAATATTGCCTTAAATAGTAGATAATATAGCATGGAGCAATCAAAAATTATACATACGTTGGAGACGTATAAATAAGCATGTACAAAAGCCTCAAAGGGCATCAGGCTCTTTGTGATGTGCTTAAAAAGCAGATCCTCAACAGGAACCCTAGGAAAGAGGGTATTGCCTTTGAGAGGAAACTCAATGCAGATGGGACCTACTGGAAACCTGAGCAGTACCCCAAAACCTCATGGCTTGATGCAAAGGGACCTCTCGTAGATCCATCTACTTTATCTGGCTTTACATGTGAATCTTCATATTCTTCTGATGAGTCATTTGACTCCAACTATAAACTGTTCAAAAATCAGAATGGTGAAGTATTTGCTAGATATGTTGGCACTAACTGTAGGAACGGTCCCCCTATGAAGAAAATATGGGTTCCCAAAAGGTGCCTTGAAAGTCTTTGGGTGAATGTCATCATGACACCGCCTGTGAAGAATAGGAACCCCAGATCAAATTCATCATATGGACCAAAGTCTTCATATGGGTCCAAGTCCTCACGTGGATCAAATTCCTCAAATGGATCAAAGTCCTCATATGAACATCATCGTGCTAACACTTCTGTTTCGCAGGAAAGATCTAAGGGCTATGAATATGTGCATTATTCTTCAAATCATTATGTTCATAAATCATTGATACGTCTCCATCGTATCTACTTTTCCAAACACTTTTGCCCTTGTTTTGGACTCTAACTTGCATGATTTGAATGGAATTAACCCAGACTGACGCTGTTTTCAGCAGAATTGCCATGGTGTTATTTATGTGCAGAAACAAAAGTTCTCGGAATGACCTGAAACTCCACAGAGATTATTTTTGGAAATAATAAAAAATACTGGCGAAAGAATCAAGGACAGGGGGCCCACACCCTTTCCACGAGGGTGGGGGGCGCGCCTACCCCCTGGGCGCGCCCCCCTTGCCTCGTGGGCCCCCTGGAGCTCCACCGACCTCAACTCCAACTCCATATATTCGTGTTCGGGGAGAAAAAATCAGAGAGAAAGATTCATCGCGTTTTATGATACGGAGCCGCCGCCAAGCCCTAAACTCTCTCGGGAGGGCTGATCTGGAGTCCGTTCGGGGCTCCGAAGAGGGGGATTCGTTGTCGTCGTCATCATCAACCATCCTCCATCACCAATTTCATGATGCTCACCGCCGTGCGTGAGTAATTCCATCATAGGCTTGCTGGACGGTGATGGGTTGGATGAGATCTATCATGTAATCGAGTTAGTTTTGTTAGGGTTTGATCCCTAGTATCCACTATGTTCTGAGATTGATGTTACTATGACTTTGATATGCTTAATGCTTGTCACTAGGGTCCGAGTGCCATGATTTCAGATCTGAACCTATTATGTTTTCATGAATATATGTGAGTTCTTGATCCTATCTTGCAAGTCTATAGTCACCTACTATGTGTTGTGATCCGGCAACCCCGAAGTGACAATAATCGGGACCACTCCCAGTGATGACCATAGTTTGAGGAGTTCATGTATTCACTATGTGTTAATGCTTTGGTCCGTACTCTATTAAAAGGAGGCCTTAATATCCCTTAGTTTCATAGGACCCGCTGCCACGGAGGATAGGACAAAAGATGTCATGCAAGTTCTTTTCCATAAGCACGTATGACTATATTCGGAATACATGCCTACATTACATTGATGAATTGGAACTAATTCTGTGTCACCCTATGTTATGACTATTACATGATGAACCGCATCCAACATAATTATCCATCACCGATCCAATGCCTATGAGCTTTTCACATATTGTTCTTTGCTTATTTACTTTCCCGCTGCTACTGTTACAATCACTACAAAACCCAAAAATATTACTTTTGCTACCGTTATCACTACTATCATATTACTTTGCTACTAAATACTCTGCTGCAGATATTAAGTTATCCAGGTGTGGTTGAATTGACAACTCAACTGCAAATACTTGAGAATATTCTTTGGCTCCCCTTGTGTCGAATCAATAAATTTGGGTTGAATACTCTACCCTCGAAAACTGTTGCGATCACCTATACTTGTGGGTTATCAAGACTATTTTCTGGCGATGTTGCCGGGGAGCATAGCTCTATTATTTGAGTCACTTGGGATTTATATCTGCTGGTCACTATGAAGAACTTGAAAGATGAGAAAACAAAAATTTATCCCTCAACTACGAGGGGAGGTAAGGAACTGCCATCTAGCTCCGCACTTGATTCACCTTCTGTTTTGAGTAAGCTTGCGACACCTAAACCTTCTTCTACTATTAATTCTGATATGTCGCATGTTATTGATGATGCCACTTCTGCGATGCATGATACTTATGATAAAACTACTTCTATGCTTGATACTACTGTGCCACTTGGTGAATTTCTTGATGAACAACTTGCTAGGGCTAGAGAGAATGAAATTATTGAAACTAATAATATTGATGAAAGTGATGATGAAGACTCTCCCCTAAATATGAATTGCTCACAGCTCGAGGGCTATGTTATGGATGAAGAAACTGCTAGAGACTTTCTTGCTTGCAATAATAGAAGTGATCTTAAGAAATTATTAGCTAAGCTGAAACAAAAACTCTGAATGCTAGAATGAAATATGATCCCGCTTATGCTACTTCACCTATCTTTGTTCTTGATAAGGATTATGAATTCTCGTTGATCTCGATATAATTACTTTGGTTGAATATGATCCTTTTATGGCTATGAATCTGAAACTGTTGTGGCACATCTTACTAAATTAAATGATATAGCCACCCTGTTCACTAATGATGAGAAATCTCGCTACTATTATATCCTTAAGATATTCCCGTTCTCATTAAAGGGTGATGCTAAGATATGGTTTAATTCTCTTGATCCTGGTTGTGTGCGTAGTCCCCAGGATATGATTTATTACTTCTCGCTAAATATTTCCCGCTCATAAGAAACAAGCTGCTTTAAGGAAATATATAATTTTGTGAAAATTGAAGAAGAGAGTCTCCCACAAGCTTGGGGGAGGCTTCTCCAATTACTTAATGCTTTGCTTGACCATCCTCTTAAGAAAAATGAAATACTTGATATCTTTTATAATGGACTAACCGATGCTTCTAGAGACCACCCGGATAGTTGTGCTGGTTCTGTTTTCAGGGAAAGAACACCGGATGAAGCTGAAATTTTATTGAATAATATGATGACAAATGAAAATAATTGGACACTTCCAGAACCAACTCCTAAGCCAACTCCGAAGAAGAAGGGTGTTCTATTTCTCAATCCTGAAGATATGCAAGAGGCAAAGAAATCTATGAAAGAAAAAGGTATAAAAGCTGAAGATGTTAAGAATTTACCTCCTATTGAAGAAATACATGGTCTTAATTCACCGCCTGTTGAAGAAATATATGATCTTAATACAATACCTATTGAAGAAACTCATGGTCTTGATAACCCGACATAGGTAGTAAAGGTAAATTCTCTCTATAGATTAGATGAAGGTGATATTCCTCGTTATAAGTCTGCTAACCAATGCTTAGATGAGTTTGATAATTTTATTGTCAAACAAGAAAATTTCAATGCTTATTTTGGTAGACAATTAAAACAAAATGCTTATATGATTGAACACTTGAGCGATTATATGTCTAGAGTTAAAGGTGAACTTAAACTCATTAGTAAACATGCTTCTATGGTTACCACTCAAGTTGAACAAGTACTTAAAGCTCAGAATGATTTTCTCAATGAATTGAATAGTAAGAATAATGACTATGCTGTTAGAGTGGCTACTAGAACTGGTAAGATGACTCAGGAACCTTTGTATCCTGAAGACCATCCTAAGAGAATTGAGCAGGATTCTCAGAGAAATAATATTGATGCACCTAGTCCTTCTAAGAAGAAGTAAAAAAGAAAAATGATAGGACTTTGCATGCTTCTAGTGAATCAGTTGTTGAAACACCTGAGAATCCAAATGATATTTCTATTTCTGATGCTGAAACACAATCTGGTAATGAACATGAACCTAGTGACAATGTTAATGATGATGTTCATGTTGATGCTCAACCTAGCAATGATAATGATGTAGAAATTGAACCTGCTGTTGATCTTGATAACCCACAATCAAAGAATCAACGTTATGATAAGAGAGACTTTGTTGCTAGGAAGCACAGTAAGGATGAGGATTTTGAGCGCTTTGCTGAAATGATTAGACCTATCTTCTTGCGTATGCGTTTGACTGATATGCTCAAAATTAATCCTTATGCTAAGTATATGAAAGAAATTGTTACTAATAAAAGAAAGATACCGGAAGCTGAAATTTCCACCATGCTTGCTAATTATACTTTTAAAGGTGGAATACCAAAGAAACTTGGAGATCCAGGAGTACCCACTATACCATGCTCCATTAAAAGAAACTATGTTAGAACTGTTTTATGTGATCTTGGACCCGGTGTTAGTGTTATGCCTCTCTCTTTATATCGTAGACTTGATTTGAATAAGTTGACACCTACTGAAATATCTTTGCAAATGGCTGAAAAATTAACTGCTATACCTGTCGGTATTTGCGAGGACGTGCCTGTTGTGGTTGCAAACGTTACTATTTTAATGGACTTTGTTATTCTTGATATTCCTGAGGACGTAGTATGTCTATTATTCTTGGAAGACCCTTTTTGAATACTGCAGGGGCTGTTATTGATTGCAACAAAGGCAATGTCACTTTTCATGTTAGTGGTAATGAGCATACGGTACACTTTCTGAGGAAACAACCTCAAGTCCACAGTATCAATTCTATTGGAAAAATTCCATCGATTATTATTGGAGGTTTTGAATTTCCTCTACCTACTGTCAAGAAGAAATATGATATTCTTATTATTGGGGATGTGCATATCCCCGTTGAGGTAACATAGTGTTATTCGAAATTTCTCCGGTTCCATGTTATTCGGAATGAGTTTGTTAACAAGACTTGATCAACCTTGTTAGTGGATTCCTTTTGATGAGCATGATTCGGACGAAATTAGAGAGCACAACCTTCTGTAACCTCCTTTTACTTTCTGTTATTTAGTTGAAATAAAGTAAAATAGTATTTTCCTGTCTGTTTTCTGAATTATCCGTGCAATATAAAAATACCCCGAAAATAAAAGTTCTCCAAATGCCCTGCCAATTTAATATGATTTTTTCTGGAATATTTGAGAATATTTGGCACTGAGAACACAACAGGGGGAGCAAGCACCTAGGCACGAGGGTCCATGGCGCGCCCACCCCTGGGCGCGCCCCTGCCTCGTGGGCCCATGATGGCTCCCCTCCACTTATTCTTGCACCCACACACGTCTTCTTCCTCCCAAAAAAATCACCAACCAGCTCAAGCATGAGTTCTAGCTCATTTTGCTGCGATTTTTCGATCTCCTTGCTCAAAGCACCTCTCACAAAACTGGTTTGGGGGATTGTTCCTTGGTATGTGACTCCTCCATGGAACAATTAGTTTTTGTTCTAGTGCTTTATTCATTGCAAATTTGTGCTGCCTAGCTGACCATGTTCTTGAGCTTGCATGTCAAACTTATATGGTTCCAAGTAGTTCTAATGCATGATATAGGCCCTAGGCACTTGTAGGAGTAGTTGCTATCAATTTTGTTGAGTTTGGTTCACTTTTATTTGAAGTTACTAAAAATTTCAGAAATTTTTCAGAGGAAGAAATATGTTTAGGAAAATGTACCAAGGTGGTCCTTCAAGGAAGCAAGGACCCAGGCTTGCAATGCGCGACGCTGACGATGAACCACCAAGGGACGCTCTAGTGCAGGCTTGTGAATGGCCTTCAGAGGACTTCATGGATCAAGCGGGAATTAAGGAAGAATTTAACGCATATGTGCGTAACGCCGATCTTGTGAGCTTCGAGGCAGACAAGTGCCATCAGTACCACTATCTCACTAGTTCCTTTGTGAGGAGGTTTGAATTTTCATCTTCACGCAATTCTCAAACTGTCCTGTTTGATCTTTATGAAAATTCTTATACTATGGACTTAGAGGATTTTACCACTGCTTGCAAACTTCCACAATGGGGTAGTACTAATGAACCTCACAAATCTGAATTTAGAGATTTTCTTGCTAGTATAACTGTGGGGGAATCTAGAGACATAGCACAAGCTACCATAGGGAGCATTCATTTTCCTACTATACATTATTTTGCTCTCTTCATAGGTAGGTGCATAAATGGTAAGGATGAAGCATGTCACATGTGTGTCCCACGACCTCGGTGTTCTCGTGGAGTCTTGTGTTAGGGATAAACATTATAATTTGGGAGCCATTGTTGCACGTAGGTTGCATAATAATAGATTTAATAGAGATTTCTTTGGTGGAATTTATGCAGCCCGTTTAGCTAATTTTCTTGGTGTAACCATAAGTGAGGATGATATTGAGTTGCCTTCTGCTTACTTAGATTATGAGGCTATGGTTCGTCATCATTTTGTTGAGAGGAACGATCAGTTCCTCCAGTACTGACCAATTTTTGACAGATGACGCACCTATCACGTCGCTCTCCCTGCTTATACTTTCTTTGACTTTCAGGCAAAGGGGAGATACTTCATAACCAGAGAGGAGGCGACCGAGTACGAGAGGAGGGCTGAGATAGTTCGCCTCCAAGCTGCAGCCCACAATGCAATGACTGCTGCATCTCAGTACGACCCCAACTACAACTTTGGATATCCGCCAGGCCAGCCGTGGCAATAGACCAACTTAGGCCAAAAGCTTAAGGTTGGGGGAGTACGTATTTCTCACCGACATTACATTTATGTTCACACACTCATTGCTAGATGTCGGTGCTCATACTTTTTCACTGTAATATCCATGCTAGTTTATTTTCTTTTTTTATGCTTTCTTCTTGTGTGTTTGAAAAACCTTAAGAAAAACAAAAAACTTTAGTTGTAGATTTTAGCTAGTTTACTTTCATGCTGTAGTAGTATTAATTAAAAGAAAACCCAAAAGATTTCCTATTCTTCTTTTACTTGTTGGGAGCTTTCCCGTGTAAATAGTTCTATTTCTTTTCTTTTCTTTTCTTTGGGGGTCGGTAGGAGAAGACCATGATGACAATGTTAAAGTGGCTCTTATATGCATTATTGTTGATTTAACCAAGAGCCCATACTGCCTTGTCTTCTCCTATTTATTGAATGCTTGCAGATTCCAGCTTAGTCCAATGCACGTGCACTATTATTATTATTCACATCTTTCGGTCGTGCAAGTGAAAGGCAATTATGACGATATATGATGGACTGACTGAGATAAGAGAAGCTGGTATGAAATCGACCTCTCTTGTTTTTGTAAATATTATTAGTTCATCGTTCCTGATTCAGTCTATTATGAATAAACATGTTTGCAGTGACAATTAGAGATCATAGTTGCTCGTGCCATGCTTGATTAGCTATGAGTTTATAATGGTTTACCTTGCGTGCCAACATGCTATTAAAATGGTTGTGATGTGGTATAGTAGGGTGGTATCCTCCTTTGAATGATTTAAGTGGCTTGACTTGGCACATGTTCACACATGTAGTTGAAACAAATCAACATAGCCTTCACGATATTTATGTTCATGGTGGATTATATCCTACTCATGCTTGCATTCAGTGTAAATTAATTTTAATGCATGTTGATGACTGTTGTCGCTCTCTAGCTGGTCGCTTCCCAGTCTTTTGCTAGCCTTCACTTGTACTAAGCGGGAATACTGCTTGTGCATCCTATCCCTTAAACCCCAAAGTTATTCCATATGAGTCCACCATACCTTCCTATATGTGGTATCTACCTGCCATTCTAAGTAAATTTGTATGTGCCAAACTCTAAACCTTCAAATGAAATTCTATTTTGTATGCTCGAATAGCTCATGTATCAACTAGGGTTGTCTGTATCTTCCATGCTAGGCGGGTTATTCTCAAGAGGAGTGGACTCCGCTCCTCACTCACGAGAAAATGGCTTGTCACCGGGATGCCCAGTCCCATGCTTTATGCAAATCAAATCAAAATAATTGCAAACAAAACTCCCCCGGGATTGTTGTTAGTTGGAGTCACTCGTTGTTTTGAGCAAGCCATGGATTGATGCTTGTTGGTGGAGGGGGAGTATAAAATTTACCATTCTGTTTGGGAACCGCCTATAATGTGTGTAGCATGGAAGATATCGCCATCTCTTGGTTGTTATGTTGACAATGAAAGTATACCGCTCAAAATATTATTTTCTCTATTTTAAAACCGAGCTCTGGCACCTCTACAAATCCCTGTTTCCCTCTGCGAAGGGCCTATCTATTTACTTTTATGTTGAGTCATCACCCTCTTATAAAAAAGCACCAGTTGGAGAGCACCGCTGTCATTTGCATGTATTACTATTAGTTTATATTGGGTATGACTATGACTGGATCTCTTTCACTATGAATTACAATGTCTAGTCAGTCCTTGATCTTTAAAGGTGCTCTGCATTTATTTTTGCGGTCTCAGAAAGGGCTAGCGAGATACCATCTTGTTATATCATATTATGGTTGTTTTGAGAAAGTGTTGTCATCCGAGATTTATAATTATTGCTCGCTAGCTGATTATGCCATTGATATGAGTAAACATGAGACCTAAGTGTTATTGTGAATATGGTTAGTTCATAATCTTTGCTGAAAACTTGAATGCTGGCTTTACATATTTACAACAACAAGAGCAAACAGAGTTTGTAAAAGTTTTTATTTATCACTTTCAGTTTATCAACTGAATTGCTTGAGGATAGGCAAAGGTTTAAGCTTGGGGGAGTTGATACGTCTCCGTCGTATCTACTTTTCCAAACACTTTTGCCCTTGTTTTGGACTCGAACTTGCATGATTTGAATGGAACTAACCCGGACTGACGCTGTTTTTAGCAGAATTGCCATGGTGTTATTTATGTGCAGAAACAAAAGTTCTCGGAATGATCTGAAACTCTGCGGAGATTATTTTTGGAAATAATAAAAATACTGGAGAAAGAATCAAGGCTAGGGGGCCCACACCCTTTTCACGAGGGTGGGGGCACGCATGCCCACCCTGGGCGCGCCCCCTGCCTCGTGGGCCCCCTGGAGCTCCATCGACCTCAACTCCAACTCCATATATTGGTGTTCGGGGAGAAAAAATCAGAGAGAAAGATTCATCGCGTTTTACGATAAGGAGCCGCCACCAAGCCCTAAACTCTCTTGGGAGGGCTGATCTAGAGTTTGTTCCGGGCTCCGGAGAGGGGGATTCGTCGCCGTCGTCATCATCAACCATCCTCCATCACAAATTTCATGATGCTCACCGCCGTGCGTGAGTAATTCCATCATAGGCTTGCTGGACGGTGATGGGTTGGATGAGATCTATCATGTAATCAAGTTAGTTTTGTTAGGGTTTGATCCCTAGTATCCACTATATTCTGAGACTGATGTTGCTATGACTTTGCTATGCTTAATGCTTGTCACTAGGGCCCGAGTGCCATGATTTCAGATCTGAACCTATTATGTTTTCATGAATATATGTGAGTTCTTGATCCTATCTTGCAAGTCTATAGTCACCTACTATGTGTTATGATCCGGCAACCCCGAAGTGACAATAATAGGGACCACTCCCGGTGATGACCGTAGTTTGAGGAGTTCATGTATTCACTATGTGTTAATGCTTTGGTCCGGTACTCTATTCAAAGGAGGCCTTAATATCCCTTAGTTTCCGTTAGGACCCCGCTGCCACGGGAGAGTAGGAAAAAAGATGTCATGCAAGTTCTTTTCCATAAGCACGTATGACTATATTCGGAATACATGTCTACATTACATTGATGAATTGGAGCTAGTTCTGTGTCACCCTATGTTATGACTGTTACATGATGAACTGCATCTGACATAATTATCCTGTTGGGTAATGTAGTAATTTCAAAAAAATTCCTAAGCACACGCAAGATCATGGTGATGCATAGCAACGAGAGGGGAGAGTGTTGTCCACGTACCCTCATATACCGAAAGCAGAAGCGTTAGCACAACGCGGTTGATGTAGTCGTACGTCTTCACGATCCGACCGATCCAGTACCAAACGCACGGCACCTCCAAGTTCAGCACACGTTTAGCCCGATGACGTCCCTCGAACTCCGATCCAGCCGAGTGTTGAGGGAGAGTTTCGTCAGCACGACGACGTGGTGATGATGTTGATGTTCTACCGACACAGGGCTTCGCCTAAGAACCGCTACAGTATTATCGAGGTGGACTATGGTGGAGGGGGCACCGCACACGGCTAAGAGATCAAGAGATCAATTGTTGTGTCTCTAGGGTGCCCCCTGCCCCCGTATATAAAGGAGCAAGGCGGGTGCGGCCGGCCAGGGAGAGGGCGCGTCGGGAGGAGTCCTACTCCCACCAGGAGTAGGACTCCCCCCCTTTCCTAGTTGGATTAGGACTTGGGAGGGGGAAGGAGTGGAGGAGAAGAAGGAAGGGGGGCGCCGCGCCCCTCTCCTTGTCCTATTCGGACTGGGGGGGAGGGGCGTGCGGCCCAGCCCTAGCCGCCTCTCCTCTCTTCCAACTAGGCCCACTAAGGCCCATTAAGTTCCCGACGGGTTCCGGTAACCTCCCGGTACTCCGGTAAAATCCCGATTTCACCTGGAACACTTCCGATATCCGAACATAGGCTTCCAATATATCAATATTCATGTCTCAACCATTTCAAGACTCCTCGTCATGTCCGTGATCACATACGGGATTCCGAACAACCTTCGGTACATCAAAACATATAAACTCATAATATAACTGTCATCGTAACGTTAAGCGTGCGGACCCTACGGGTTCGAGAACTATGTAGACATGACCGAGACACGTCTCCGGTCAATAACCAATAGCGGAACCTGGATGCTCATATTGGCTCCCACATATTCTACGAAGATCTTTATCGGTCGGACCGCATAACAACATACGTTGTTCCCTTTGTCATCGGTATGTTACTTGCCCGAGATTCGATCGTCGGTATCTTAATACCTAGTTCAATCTCGTTACCGGCAAGTCTCTTTACTCGTTTCGTAATACATCATCCCACAACTAACTCATTAGTTACAATGCTTGCAAGGCTTAAGTGATGTGTATTATCGAGAGGGCCCAGAGATACCTCTCCGACAATCGGAGTGACAAATCCTAATCTCGAAATACGCCAACCCAACATGTACCTTCAGAGACACCTGTAGAGCACCTTTATAATCACCCAGTTACGTTGTGATGTTTGGTAGCACACAAAGTGTTCCTCCGATAAACGGGAGTTGCATAATCCCATAGTCATAGGAACATGTATAAGTCATGAAGAAAGCAATAGCAACATACTAAACGATCGTGTGCTAAGCTAACGGAATGGGTCATGTCAATCACATCATTCTCCTAATGATGTGACCCCGTTAATCAAATGACAACTCATGTCTATGGCTAGGAAACATAACCATCTTTGATCAACGAGCTAGTCAAGTAGAGGCATACTAGTGACAATCTGTTTGTCTATGTATTCACACATGTATTATGTTTCCGGTTAATACAATTCTAGCATGAATAATAAACATTTATCATGATATAAGGAAATAAATAATAACTTTATTATTTCCTCTAGGGCATATTTCCTTCTGTCTCCCACTTGCACTAGAGTCAATAATCTAGATTACATAGTAATGATTCTAACACCCATGGAGCCTTGGTGCTGATCATGTTCTGCTCGTGGAAGAGGCTTAGTCAACGGGTCTGCAACATTCAGATCCGTATGTATCTTGCAAATTTCTATGTCTCCCACCTGGACTAGATCCCAGATGGAATTGAAGCGTCTCTTGATGTGCTTGGTTCTCTTGTGAAATCTGTATTCCTTCGCCTAGGCAATTGCACCAGTATTGTCACAAAAGATTTTCATTGGACCCGATGCACTAGGTATGACACCTAGATCGGATATGAACTCCTTCATCCAGACTCCTTCATTTGTTGCTTCCGAAGCAGCTATGTACTCCGCTTCACACGTAGATCCCGTCACGACACTTTGTTTAGAACTGCACCAACTAACAGCTCCACCGTCCAATGTAAACACGTATCCAGTTTGCGATATAGAATCGTCCGGGTCAGTGTGAAAGCTTGCATCAACGTAACCATTTACGATGAGCTCTTTGTCACCTCCATAAACGAGAAACATATCCTTAGTCCTTTTCAGGTATTTCAGGATGTTCTTGACCGCTGTCCAGTGATCCACTCCTGGATTACTTTGTTACCTCCCTGCTAGACTTATAGCAAGGCACACATCAGGTCTGGTACACAGCATTGCATACATGATAGAGCGTATGGCTGAAGCATAGGGAACATCTTTAATCTTCTCTCTATCTTCTGCAGTGGTCGGGCATTGAGTCTTACTCAACTTCACACCTTGTAACACGGGCAAGAACCCTTTCTTTGCTTGATCCATTTTAAACTTCTTCAAAAACTTTGTCAAGGTATGTGCTTTGTGAAAGTCCAATTAAGCGTCTTGATCTATCTCTATAGATCTTGATGCCCAATATGTAAGCAGCTTCACCGAGGTCTTTCATTGAAAAACTCTTATTCAAGTATCCCTTTATGCTATCCAGAAATTCTATATCATTTCCAATCAGAAATATGTCATCCACATATAATATCAGAAATGCTACAGAGCTCTCACTCACTTTCTTGTAAATACAGGCTTCTCCAAAAGTATGTACAAAACCAAATGCTTTGATCACACTATCAAAGCGTTTATTCCAACTCCGAGAGGCTTGCACACTTTGTTAGCTCCCTTTGGATCGACAAAACCTTCTGGTTGCATCATATACAACTCTTCTTCCAGAAATCCATTCAGGAATGCAGTTTTGACATCCATTTGCCAAATTTCATAATCATAAAATGCGGCAATTGCTAACATGATTCGGACAGACTTAAGCATAGCTACGGGTGAGAAGGTCTCATCGTAGTCAATCCCTTGAACTTGTCGAAAACCTTTCGCGACAAGTCAAGCTTTGTAGACAGTAACATTACCGTCAGCGTCAGTCTTCTTCTTGAAGATCCATTTATTCTCAATTGCTTGCCGATTTTCGGGCAAGTCAACCAAAGTCCACACTTTGTTCATACATGGATCCCATCTCAGATTTCATGGCGTCAAGCCATTTTGCGGAATCTGGGCCCACCATCGCTTCTTCATAGTCCGTAGGTTCATCATGGTCTAGTAACATAACTTCCAGAACAGGATTACCATACCACTCTGGTGCGGATCTTACTCTAGTTGACCTACGAGGTTCAGTAACAACTTGATCTGAAGTTTCATGATCATCATCATTAACTTCCTCACTAATTGGTGTAGGTGTCGCAGAAACCGGTTTCTGCGATGAACTACTTTCCAATAAGGGAGTAGGTACAGTTACCTCATCAAGTTTTACTTTCCTCCCACTCACTTCTTTCGAGAGAAACTCCTTCTCTAGAAAAACTCCGAATTTAGCAACAAAAGTCTTGCCTTCGGATTTGTGATAGAAGGTGTACCCAACAGTCTCCTTTGGGTATCCTATGAAGACACATTTCTCCGATTTGGGTTCGAGCATATCAGGTTGAAGCTTTTTCACATAAGCATCGCAGCCCCAAACTTTAAGAAACGACAGCTTAGGTTTCTTGCCAAATCATAGTTCATATGGTGTCGTCTCAACGGATTTAGATGGTGCCCTATTTAACGTGAATGTAGCTGTCTCTAATGCATAACCCCAAAACAATAGTGGTAAATCGGTAAGAGACATCATAGATCGCACCATATCTAATAAAGTACGGTTATGACGTTCGGACACACCATTACACTGTGGTGTTCCAGGTGGCGTGAGTAGTGAAACTATTTCACATTGTTTTAACTGAAGGCCAAACTCGTAACTCAAATATTTTACTTCTGCGGTCATATCGTAGAAACTTTTATTTTTGTTACGATGATTCTCCACTTCACTCTGAAATTCTTTGAATTTTTCAAATGTTTCAGACTTGTGTTTCATCAAGTAGATATACTCATATCTGCTCAAATCATCTGTGAAGATCGGAAAATAATGATACCTGCCGCGAGCCTCAATATTCATCGGACCACATACATCACTATGTATGATTTCCAACAAATCTGTTGCTCGCTCCATTGTTCCGGAGAACGGAGTCTTAGTCATCTTGCCCATGAGGCATGGTTCGCAAGCATCAACTGATTCATAATCAAGTGATTCCAAAATCCCATCAGCATGGATTTTTCTTCATGCGCTTTACACCAATATGACCTAAAAGGCAGTGCCACAAATAAGTTGCACTATCATTATTAACTTTGCATCTTTTGGCTTCAATATTATGAAAATGTGTATCACCACGATCGAGATCCAACAAACCATTTTCATTGGGTGTATGACCATAGAAGGTTTTATTCATGTAAACAGAACAACAATTATTCTCTAACTTACATGAATAACCGTATTGCAATAAACATGATCCAATCATATTCATGCTCAACGCAAACACTAAATAACATTTATTTTAGGTTTAACACTAATCCCGAAAGTATAGGGAGTGTGCGATGATGATCATATCAATCTTGGAACCATTTCCAATACACATCGTCACTTCACCCTTAACTAGTCTCTGTTCATTCTTCAACTCCCGTTTCGAGTTACTATTCTTAGCAACTGAACTAGTATCAAATACTGAGGGGTTGCTATAAACACTAGTAAAGTACACATCAATAACATGTATATCAAATATACCTATGTTCACTTTGCCATCCTTCTTATCCGCCAACTACTTGGGGCAGTTCCGCTTCAAAGGACCAGTCGCTTGCAAGAGAAGCACTCTGTCTCGTGCTTAGGTCCAGACTTGGGTTTCTTCTCTGAGCAGCAACTTGCTTGTTGTTCTTCTTGAAGTTCCCCTTCTTCTTCCCTTTGCCCTTTTTCTTGAAACTGGTGGTCTTATTGACCATCAACACTTGATGCTCCTTCTTTCTACTTTCGCAGCCTTTAGCATTGCGAAGAGCTCGGGAATCGTCTTATCCATCCCTTGCATGTTATAGTTCATCACGAAGCTCTTGTAGCTTGGTGGCAGTGATTGGAGAACTCTGTCAATGACGCTATCATCCGGAAGATTAACTCCCAGTTGAATCAAGTGATTATTATACCCAGACATCTTGAGTATATGCTCACTAACAGAACTATTCTCCTCCATATTGCAGCTGTAGAACTTATTGGAGACTTCATATCTCTCAATCCGGGCATTTGCTTGAAATATTAACTTCAATTCCAGGAACATCTCATATGCTCCATGACGTTCAAAACGCCGTTGAAGTCCCGGTTCTAAGCCGTAAAGCATGGCACACTGAACTATCGAGTAGTCATCAGCTTTGCTCTGCCAGACGTTCATAACATCTGGTGTTGCTCCTGCAGCAGGCCTGGCACCCAGCAGTACTTCCAGGACGTAATTCTTCTGTGCAGCAATGAGGATAATCCTCAAGTTACGGACCCAGTCCGTGTAATTGCTACCATCATCTTTCAACTTTGCTTTCTCAAGGAACGCATTAAAATTCAACGGAACAACAGCACGGGCCATCTATATACAATCAATATAGACAAGCAAGACACTATCAGGTACTAAGTTCATGATAAATTTAAGTCCAATTAATCATATTACTTAAGAACTCCCACTTAGATAGACATCCCTCTAATCCTCTAAGTGATCACGTGATCCAAATCAACTAAACCATGTCCGATCATCACGTGAGATGGAGTAGTTTCAATGGTGAACATTACTATGTTGATCATATCTACTATATGATTCACGCTCGACCTTTCGGTCTCCGTGTTCCGAGGCCATATCTGTTATATGCTAGGCTCGTCAAGTTTAACCTGAGTATTCCACGTGTGCAACTGTTTTGCACCCGTTGTATTTGAACGTAGAGCCTATCACACCCGATCATCACGTGATGTCTCAACACGAAGAACTTTCACAACGGTGCATACTCAGGGAGAACACTTATACTTTGATAATTTAGTGAGGGATCATCTTATAATGCTACCGTCAATCAAAGCAAGATAAAATACATAAAAGATAAACATCACATGCAATCAATATAAGTGATATGATATGGCCATCATCATCTTGTGCTTGTGATCTCCATCTCCGAAGCACCGTCATGATCACCATCATCACCGGCGCGACACCTTGTTCTCCATAGTAGCATCGTTGTCGTCTGGCCAATCTTATGCTTCTACGACTATCGCTACCGCTTAGTGATAAAGTAAAGCATTAAAGGGCGATTGCATTGCATACAATAAAGCAACAACCAACTCGGTTACAAAACATGATCACCTCATACAATAAAATTTAGCATCATGTCTTGATCATATCACATCACAACATGCCCTGCAAAAACAAGTTAGACATCCTCTACTTTGTTGTTGCAAGTTTTACGTGGCTGCTACGGGCTTAGCAAGAACCGTTCTTACCTACGCATCAAAACCACAACGATAGTTTGTCAATTTGGTGTTGTTTTAACCTTCGCAAGGACCGGGTGTAGCCACACTCGGTTCAACTAAAGTTGGAGAAACTGACACCCGCCAGCCACCTGTGTGGAAAGCACGTCGGTAGAACCAGTCTCGCGTAAGCGTACGCGTAATGTCGGTCCGGGCCGCTTCATCCAACAATACCGCCGAACCAAAGTATGACATGCTGGTAAGCAGTATGACATACTCGTGCATATGACATCTACGCATAAAACCTGGCTCGGATGCCACTGTTGGGTAACGTAGTAATTTCAAAAAATTCCTACGCACACGCAAGATCATGGTGATGCATAGCAATGAGAGAGGAGAGTGTTGTCCATGTACCCTCATAGACCAAAAGCGCAAGCATTAGCACAACACGGTTGATGTAGTCGTACGTCTTCACGATCCGACCGATCAAGTACCGAACGCACGACACCTCCGAGTTCAGCACACGTTCAGCCCGATGACGTCCCTCGAACTCCAATCCAGCCGAGTGTTGAGGGAGAGTTTCGTCAGCATGACCGCGTGGTGAGGATGTTGATGTTCTACCGACGCAGGGCTTCGCCTAAGCACCGCTACAGTATTATCGAGGTGGACTATGGTGGAGGGGGGCACCGCACACGGCTAAGAGATCAAGAGATCAATTGTTGTGTCTCTAGGGTGCCCCCTGCCCCCGTATATAAAGGAGCAAGGGGGGTGCGGCAGGCCAGGGAGAGGGCGCGCCGGGAGGAGTCCTACTCCCACCGGGAGTAGGACTTCCCCCCTTTTCCTAGTTGGATTAGGATTTGGGAGGGGGAAGGAGTGGAGGAGAAGAAGGAAGGGGGGCGCCGCCCCCCTCTCCTTGTCCTATTCGGACTGGGGGAGGGCGTGCGGCCCAGCCCTAGCCGCCCTCCTCTCTTCCACCTAGGCCCACTAAGGCCCATTAAGTTCCCGGGGGGGTTCCGGTAACCTCCCGGTACTCAGGTAAAATCCCGATTTCACCCGGAACACTTCCGATATCCAAACATAGGATTCCAATATATCAATCTTCATGTCTTGACCATTTTGAGACTCCTCGTCATGGCCGTGATCACATTCGGGACTCCGAACAACCTTTGGTACATCAAAACATATAAACTCATAATATAATTGTCATCGTAACGTTAAGCGTGCGGACCCTACGGGTTGGAGAACTATGTAGACATGACCGAGACACGTCTCCGGTCAATAACCAATAGCGGAACCTGGATGCTCATATTGGCTCCCACATATTCTAATAAGATCTTGATCGGTCAGACCGCATAACAACATACGTTGTTCCCTTTGTCATCGGTATGTTACTTGCCCGAGATTCGATCATCGGTATCTCAATACCTAGTTCAATCTCGTTACCGGCAAGTCTCTTTACTCGTTCCGTAATACATCATCCTGCAACTAACTCATTAGTTGCAATGCTTGCAAGGCTTAAGTGATGTGTATTACCAAGAGGGCCCAGAGATACCTCTCCGACAATCGGAGTGACAAATCCTAATCTCAAAATACGCCAACCCAACATGTACCTTCGGAGACACCTGTAGAGCACCTTTATAATCACCCAGTTACGTTGTGACGTTTGGTAGCACACAAAGTGTTCCTCCGGTAAACGGGAGTTGCATAATCTCATAGGCATAGGAACATGTATAAGTCATGAAGAAAGCAATAGCAACATACTAAACGATCGTGTGCTAAGCTAATGGAATGGGTCATGTCAATCACATCATTCTCCTAATGATGTGATCCCGTTAATCAAATGACAACTCATGTCTATGGCTAAGAAACATAACCATCTTTGATCAACGAGCTAGTCAAGTAGAGGCATACTAGTGACAATCTGTTTGTCTATGTACTATGTTTCCGGTTAATACAATTCTAGCATGAATAATAAACATTTATCATGATATAAGGAAATAAATAATAACTTTATTATTTCCTCTAGGGCATATTTCCTTCATATCCATCACCGATCCAATGCCTACGAGCTTTTCACATATTGTTCTTTGCCTATTTACTTTTCCGCTGCTACTGTTACAATCACTTGAAAACCCAAAAATATTACTTTTGCTACCGTTATCACTACTATCATATTACTTTGCTACTAAATACTTTGCTGTAGATATTAAGTTATCCAGGTGTGCTTGAATTGACAACTCAACTGTTAATACTTGAGAATATTCTTTGGCTCCCCTTGTGTCGAATCAATAAATTTGGGTTGAATACTCTACCCTTGAAAACTGTTGTGATCCCCTATACTTGTGGGTTATCAATCCTCGAAGAATTTCTCTGCTTATTCATATGCTTAATCTAACCCCTCTTATGTAAAACGAAGTGGACTGGCTTTTGTGACACCTTTCTCATATGGACCTCGCAGAATGATGCACTCTTTGCCACCCCTCCAGATGTGGGTGGTGATGAAACAGAACTAATCTCTTATGTAGGGTCAGGTCTCCAGACGAACTTAATCGTCTGAAGAATTTGCTGGAGACCTGAATATGCTAGAAAGGACGCAAGCTAATCATGAAGAAATGCATTTTCATTTCTCACGTCCTCCTACTGCTATATCTGTTCTATTGCTTGATGAAATTGATCTGACGAATTTGTTGTCATATTCTTCACTTATGAAGTATATGAGTTCGTAAGATGCACTAATTCATCTGCAGGATGATTAACCCAAAGCTACTGAGTGGGTCCTCGACAGTGGATGTACAAATCATATGACTGGTGACAGGAACTTATTGGTGGACACTGCTTTATCTCCATCGCATCTGAAGCATACCACCTACGCTGACAAAATCAAAAGTAAGGTATTGGGTCTAGGTAAGGTTGCGATCTCAAAGGATCGACACATGGACAAAGTCATGTGTAGCGACCCGATCCCAATGGATCAAAGTCTCTGTGCTTAAGTGTCGTCCCTAGATCGGTATGCTGACACACACAGTACTCGAGGAATTATAACAGAGTTCAATCACACACCTTATTACATCGAGGTCCTCAAAAGAGTATTTATTACAATAATATGGCTGAAGGCCATCTAAATAAAATATCTGCGGAAGCTTTGAAGGTAAATGAGTCCATCCAACTCCACGGCAAAACTGAGTGCAGAACAATGACCTATCACACCTTACTCTGCGTCTGAAAAATCTGTAACATGAAACTTTGCAGCCACAAAGGGTCAATACATTGAATGTATTGGCAAGTCACACCCAAAGTATGAAAACAGACCTATCATCTACATGCAAGGATATAACAAGTGGATAGCTCTAAGGTTTATTTTGCATAAAGCCAATTTTGTCCTACTTCTACTCACTAGCCAAATTTTATTCCTTTACATTTTTATTGACCTATTGTTATTGGACCGCCTCCAACTTAACCCACCTATGAGAGCCTCCGAGGATCATAGGTTCCCAAATTGTTATTTCCATGAGAGCCCCCGGGGATCATGGTTTAATTAAACCCACATCAGAATAATTGTTTGGGATGAGAAGATCTTCCAGAGGTTTCAAGTACAGTTGCTCAAAATTGTCCGTAATCGGGGACACGGCTAATCATGATTAGTTTGTACACTCTACAGAGGTTTTCTCACTTTTCCCCACAAGACTCGATCTCCTCCGTTGAATTCCTCACACCGCCTGATGTTCGAGAACCGGATGATCGAGACATAGTCTTTCCTAAGAGGTCCCCTTAAGCGATAGATAGGCCGGTACACCTACAATTCCCCTACATCTGCTAGCCTATCATGGAAAGGTTTCCCAATACTTACTCAACTATGCCAGAGCCCATAATGGCTTGTGGCTGCACATGGAAGCTACTTGATATGAAACATGTCCAACCTTTTTGAACCTGGGCAGCATTCCCCACCTTTTCCTGAGTAATGTAGAGCCTCCCGGAGGATACATACTTGTCGACTGGTCCCGACAAACCTTTAAGCCCAGATGATTGATTAATTGGTATTGCAGAGCCTCCGAGGAAATACAATACATGTAATTTATTAATGTAGTCATTGCTTAAGTTCTCTCGCAACTTTCATGGATCACACCCAATCCACGTCTACCATAGCATGGCTAAGCAATAACTACACAATAACGATTCCCAATGTGGCGGCAAGGACTATCAGGATCAGGCTAAACATATGGCTATCCTATCTGGGTTTAACATACACTACTAGGAAAAGGGCTATAGCTAATATGGACATTAATGGCGCACCTTATATGTGGTGCGCCTCTGCTATATAGCAGTGGAGCACCAGATACAGGTGCGCCATTAGTGTCCTCATTACTAATGGCGCACCACACACACGGTGCACCATTACTAACATTTTTTCCAAAACTATTAATGGCTCACCAAGGCACAGTGCGCCATTACTAGTTTTAACTAGTAATGGCGCACCACACATTCTATGCGCCACTACTAACATTTTTTTACTTCTTTTTTTCAAAACTAGTAATGGCGCACCATGGTACAATGCGCCATTAGTACTTCAAATTAGTAATGGCGCACCACGACCACGGTGCGCCACTACTAACAATTATTATTTTTTGCAAAACTAGTAATAGCGCACAACGTAACAGGTGCGCCATTAGTAACGAGGGTTACTAATGGCGCATTATTAAGTGGTGCGCCATTGGTAACCTGAGAGCAGCTAGATATTTTGGACAACCACCTACCACACTCACTTTCCCCACTTCATTCTCTCCACCTCCTCCTCCAAGCTTGTCTCGGCTGCCTCCTCCTCCTCACCTCATTTGCACCATAGATTCACCCAAATTAAGTGGTTCAATTACCTTTTCTTTGATAGGTAAGTAAGGGGAAAGCTTTCTTTATGTTGTAGATCTACTTTTTTCCCTCCAACAACGTTAACATGCACTTTTTATGGCCTAGATCTACATATGTTTGTGGTGTTGCATATGTTTGTGTTTGCAGGTACCGGTATTTGAAATCATGACGATTGCCAATATTTTGCCGGAATGTTGATTCATTTCCGTTTCAAGAGAATTTGGCACTATGCATTCTTTTTGTCCTATTTTTATGCAAAGTCATGCCAATTTTTTTTTGGTTCTAAAATATCGTTTTGCTCTACCCATAGCGACCATGGTCCGCACGATGACCGAAGGCATCGTGAATAGGTTTTGAGCTCATGAAGGCGAAATGCTTCAAAAGAATGAGGCGGAGATAAGATGTCTGTGTCGAAGATGCAAGCTGAAGAGCCTTATCGGGGACCCCGATTCCAGACAGGTGCGGTACCACCTGCTCTTGCGTGGTTTCATGGATGGCTATCGGTGGCAAGGTGATGAAGATGACTATGAAGTCGTCCATGGGGGCCGGGCAAGAAATGAGGAAGGGCAGCAAGACAACCACCGCGGCGAGGGTGGGCGAGAAGACGAAGAATCCCCAGGACATGATCACGACGGTGATGCAGTACACAATCATCATGTAGAAGATGCTGGACATGATGATGAGGAAGATCAAGACGAAGGGCATGATCATGAAGATGAAGATGCCGGAGTAGACGGTGATGGACCATCGATGGGCGGGTGCAGGACCCTCATATTCAAGAGCTGCTTCTCAAGCAGACGGATAACACAAGAGCTGCCGCCCGAGAGAAAGCCAAGATGGATCAACTGGAGATAGACGCGGTTACTCCATTGTATGAAGGATGCAGGCCCGAGGATACCGCTTTGAAAGTAACGCTCATGGCTCGGAGATGAAGGTAAAACACAAAATGACCGGCGATGCCGGCGAGAACATGCCATTCGCACTAACGTCTTCCCAAGGGGAACAAGTGCCCGACCAGTTTCGAGGAGGCGAAGAAAATCGTGTGTCCTCTGGATTTAATGCACGTGAAATACCATGTGTGCATGAACAATTGCATCATTTATCGGGACGAGCACACGGAGTCTACCATATGTCCGGTGTGCGGCGTCACTCGATACAAGAAGAGGAAGAAAGCTCCTCGAAAACTGGTGTGGTACTTTCTGATCACTCCTTGTCTGCAGCGGTATTTCGCGGACCCTAAGTTAGCAAAGCTCCTGCATTGGCACGCGGATAGGGAGGAGAAGAAGCGAGAAGATGACGGAAATGATCCGGAGATAAATAAAAAAGACAAGATGCTGAGTCACCCTAAGGATGCGAGCCAGTGGCAAGCGTTGAACTTCGAACACCCAGAATTTGGGGACAATCCAAGGAACATCATGCTGGGCGCGAGCACCGATGGAGTCAATCTGTTTGGCAGCCAAAGAAGCACACATAGCACCTGGCCTGTGTTTGTGTGGATGTACAACCTTCCCCCCTGGTTGTGCATGAAGAGGAAGTACATTCACATGAGTATGCTAATTGAAGGGACATAAAACCAGGAGCGACATCAATCATGTCTGGGGCTGCTGAAAGAGGAGCTAGACACGCTGTGGAAAACGCCAGCCAATACGTGGGACGCCTTGAGAGAAAGAATATTTCCCTATGAGAGCCGTGACTGCTCACGGTGGCGCACGACTATCTCGATTACGGATATGTCGCGGGGCAGGTGGTCCACGGATTTTCTGGATCGTCGGTGCATGGATGACACAACGACGCCACTAGATAGAGATCCCGGTCTTGAAAATCGTGTTCATGGGACATCAAAGGTGGCTTCGCGATGATGACTCATGGAGAAAACGCAAGGATCTGTTTGATGGTGAAACTGAACCCCGAAGACGCCCGCGTACGAGGAGCGGCGTGGAAATAGATGAGTTGTTGAAAAATTGGAAAGATTGCCCACTACCAGGAAAGAAGCAAAAGGCGCCAGAGCCGGGAAAGAAGCGAAAGGCGCCAGAGCCGCTGCTGAAGGTATGGAAAACGAGGTCTATTTTACGGGACTTGCCGTCTTGGAAGATCGCCGTGTGCCTCACAGCCTTGATGTCATGCATATCACGAAGAACGTGTGCGAGAGTCTGCTTGGTACCCTGCTCAACATGCCAGAGAGGACCAAAGATGGGCTGAAAGCAAGGGCAGACTTGAAATCAATGGGCTTCAGGGTGGAGCTTCATGCTAACGATGATGATGATGAGGCAAAGCAGGACACGGAAAGTCGCCGGAAAGGCGAAATGGCCAAGAAGATCGGAAATGACTACCCTCCCGCGTGCTTCACTCTAAGTCAGGAGGAGAACGAGCAATTTTTCACCTGCCTCATAGGAGTAAAACTTCCTTACGGTTACGCGGGTAAGATAAGCATATACCTAGACTCAGCGAAGCAGAAGTTCAGCGGGATGAAGTCTCACGACTATCACGTGCTGATGACGCAGATACTTCCAGTTGCAATCTGTGGGATCATGGACGCGCACGTCCGTGAAACGCTATTTGGCCTATGCAACTTTTTCGAAGTCATCTCTCGGAAGTCGGTTGGCGTGAGAAACTCAGAAGGCTACAGGATGAGATCGTGGTGATACTATGCGAGCTTGAGATGTACTTCCCGCATGCATTCTTTGATGTTATGGTGCATCTGCTGGTCCATATCGTGGAGGATATCAGCCAACTCGGGCCGACGTTCCTGCACAACATGATGCCATTTGAAAGGATGAATGGTGTCATCAAAGGATACGTTCGCAACATGTCACGTCCAGAGGGAGGCATAGCCAGGGGCTTTCTAACCGAAGAGTGCATCTCCTACTGCACGAATTATCTAGGAATCGAGAACCCCGTTGGTCTACCCGTCAACAGGCACCTTGGCAGGCTCGCTGGATGGGGCACCGCGATGGTCGCCCCGAAATGCATGTCGACTTCGAGGGTTAACTCGCCGACTTTGAAAGAGCAAACCTAGTCGCGCTACAACACATAGACGTGGTCGATCCTTGGGTGGTAGAGCACAAAACCTTTATTGAGAAGACGTACAATGACCGAGGCCAACAGAGGACGGATGGAGATATAATCAAAGAGTGCAACTCATGTTTCAAGCGTTGGTTCAAGGAGAAGCTTCTGTCGTATCCTTTACATGAGGATTCTTCCGCGGAAGAAAAACTCATATTCGCCTTGTCACAGGGCGCCGAGCACAACCTGATGACCTATGAGGCGTACGATACCAACGGCTACACATTCTACACCGAGGGAAAGGACATGAAGAGCGATGGCTATCAGAAATCCGGGGTAACGATGGAATCCTACACCCGTAACGACAAGGACAGATACTACGGAAGGATCGAGGAGATCTGGGAGCTGAGCTATGCTGGAGAGAAGGTCCCGATGTTCCGTGTCAGATGGGCCAAGACCGTCCTAAAAGAAGACCGGTATTTCACCACCATGGTTATACCGAAGCCAAATCCAAGATCATGGCGCAAGCGTCACCGCGAAAAATGAGCCATGGTGCTGGCTTCCCAAGTGGACCAATGCTTCTTTATTACCGACCCGTCAAAGCCCAGTCGTGTTGTCGTGAGGAGAGGCAAAAGGAAGATCATCGGAATGGATGGAGTCGCCAATGAGCAAGACTTCGACAAGTACGGCGACCCAAAGATGGAACATGACGACGATGAAGTGCCATACACCACAAGAAGAAGCAGGACCACCCTACCTAAAGGACGTCCGTTCAACAGAAGAACTCCATTTGCGAAAAATAAGGGCAAGAAGATTGTGAAAAGATAGCTAGCTAGATCGATTGTATTTAAATCGTAGTCTTCATTTCTTGATTGTATTTCGACATATTGAAATGATATTTCTTCTGTTCTAGTCCTCATGAATATGTATGCTATTGAATTTCTAACTCACAAAAGTATTGAATTTGTTAATATTTTTGAACTCATGAATATTTTAAATTTCATGGGCACTTTTTGAATTCATGAATATTTTTCAAATTTAATGATATTTTCATATTCATAAATGTTTTACCAATTCACAAATGAATGCAACTAAAAATCCAAAAAAAATATTGATGATATTTTTGAATAACAAATTTGATGATATTTTTTCATATTCATAAATATTTTGAAATAACAAATTTGATGATATTTTTTCACATTCATAAATGTTTTCAAATTTGATTGTCATTTTCTAAAAAATTATTAGATGCAACTAAAAATAATAATAATAAAGTTACTAATGGCGCACCAGGAGAAGGTGTGCCATTGCTATCAATGTACTTATGGCGCACCCCTAGGAGGTGCGCCATTGATATACCAATTTTTATGATATTTTTTCAAATATTTTCAAATAACAAATTTGATGATATTTTTTCATATTCATAAATTTTTTCAAATAACAAATTTGATGATATTTTTTCATATTATAAATATTTTCAAATAACAAATTTGATGATATTTTTTCACATTCATAAATGTTTTCAAATTTGATCGTCATTTTCTAAAAAATTATTAGACGCAACTAAAAATAATAATAATAAGTTACTTATGGCGCACCCCTCGGTGGTGCGCCATTGCTATGGATGTACTTATGGCGCACCCCTAGGATGTGCGCCATTGCTAACCTTCTCCCCTTTATCCCTTTCCCCCTCGCCCCCCACGCCAGATCCCCCTCCATCTCGATCGCTATCCTCCCTCGCCAGACCCCCCTCGCCGCCGACGACCCCCCACACCCTCCCCCGATCCACCGCCGCCGACCCCCTGCACCCTCCGCTGATCCACCGCCGCCGACCCCCACACCCTCTGAGGGAGTCCTGGATTAGGGGGTATCCGGACAGCCGGACTGTGTACAACGTCCAGACTATTGAAGTGTGAAGATTCAAGACTCAAGACTTCGGCCCGTGTCCGGATGGGACTTTCCTTGGCGTGGAAGGCAAGCTTGGCGATCCGGATATTATATTTCCTTCCTTGTAACCGACTCCATGTAAACCCTAGCCCTCTCCGGTGCCTATATAAACCGGAGGGGTTGGTCCTTAGAAGGCCGATCACAATTACATTCATACCATCATAGGCTAGCTCTTAGGGTTTAGCCTCTACGATCTCGTGGTAGATCTACTCTTGTACTACCCATATCATCAATATTAATCAAGCAGGAAGTAGGGTTTTACCTCCATCGAGAGGGCCCGAACCTGGGTAAACACCTGTGTCCCTTACTTCTTGTTACCATTAGCCTTGACGCACAGATCGGGACCCCCTACCCGAGATCCGCCGGTTTTGACACCGACATTGGTGCTTTCATTGAGAGTTCCTCTGTTCAGGCTCGATGGCTCGTCTCGTTGTCAAGGACGACATTACTTCCGAGGGGGCTCTGGCTGTAGGCCAGACGCTCCGGCTCGGCGGCTTTATCATGGCCGCCCCATCGGTGGTGGCGCCGACGATGACTTCTCGGGTCATCAATCATAACCTTCGCGTCAGTTCGGGACTTCGAGCAGATGGATCAATGGAGCTCTCCTCCTTAATCGAACTCTTGGATCGCGACGCCATCTCGGGAGTCGCTTCTGATTCTGACCGTATTGGGCTTAAACCCGACCAAAGGGACATCAAGTCCCCGCCGGTCACCCATGAGATAGCGATTGTGGAGGAATCACACGCGGATTGCCCCTCAACTTTGAGGACAAGTTGTGTTTGGATCACTGAACTCCTTGAGCCAAAGACCTGCTCAAAGGAAAACCTGACCCAGGTCCCGGACTTAGAGTCGGGCATCGGGCCGAAGAAATTGGGCACTCCGAATCCTGAGCTGTTTAGCTCGGGACCACCCGCGCCCTTGGGCGATAGATCGGATCAAAATCTGGACCCTAAACTGAACCTAAACTGTCTCTCCCGCATCAGGCAAGAGCCCCAGGAAACCGTACATCGCTACTGGGCCAGATTCCTCCTTGCGCTTAACAAGGTCAGGTATTGCCACGAAGAGGACATGGTCTCACTTTTCTGCAAAAACTGCACGGATGAAGGACTCCTCAATGCTATAAGCCGCCGCGACATAGTATGCTTCGCGGACTTGGCAACCATAGTACGTAAGTACTGTGGGATGGAGAGCGCTTGGAAGACCCAAACAGAATTTTGGGATAGTACTGCTCTCGCCAAAACCTTTGTCCGAACTAAACGGACGAACTCTCGTAAGTCGTCCGACCCAACCCCCAAGAAACCAAAGCCCACGCCAGGGCGGAGATCCGTATTGGAAGAATGGCTCGACGGGCCATGCAAGCTCCATAGTACTCAGGATACAACACCTACTCATAGCTTTAAGGCATGTTGGATACTCCGGCAGGTGGCAAAAAGTGGCGAGGATCTTCTTGTGGGCTATAAAGCGGAACAACATCCCGCCAGCGAACACAATATGGTACTAACAGTATTCGAGACTTTCGCCTCAAACAATAGGCACAAGGGAGCTCGCCGAAGCTCCGCTGAAGTTTACCGTGTGGCAAAAATAAACACTTGGAACGACACTCCTATAACTTTTAATGCCAGTGACGAACCTCGATCCCGGGCTGTCCGGGCACCAGCCGCTCTGGTCCTTAGTCCGATTGTAGATGGCTTTTGGCTCACCAAAGTACTCATGGACGGCGGAAGCAGATTAAATCTGATTTATGAAGAAATGCTCAGCAAGATGGAGATTGATAAAAGCCGCATTGAACGAAGCGGCACGACCTTCAGGGGAATTATCCCTACCCGGGAAGCACGGTGTGCGGGAAAAATCACACTCGATGTGGTATTCGGTACCCCGGAGAATTATAGGTCCGAGGAAATCACATTCCAGGTGGCTCCTTTTAACAGCGGATACCACGCCCTTCTAGGGCAGGACGCGTTCACAAGCTTTCAAGTTGTACCCCATTATGGGTACATGAAGCTTAAAATGCCCGGACCCAATGGAATAATCACTCTAGCTAGTGATCTGGACGTTGCGCTTCGCGCTGAAAATAAAACCGCAGCTCTAGCCTTGGAGGCATTATCCGAAGCCCTAGCAGCCGAAGAATTAACAGCACTACGGGCCACCGTGGACAGGGACGACGTAATACTCGACAAACGACCCAAGTCCACCTCATTCAAACCTGCAGACGAGATAGTCAAATTCCAGGTCCACCCAACAGACCCCATGAAGACAGCTTCCATCGGGACACGGCTGAGGCCCGCGATTGACGCCGCACTTCGAGATTTCCTACGCGAGAATTGGGACATTTTCTCCTAGCACCCATCGGACATGCCAGGCATCCCACGAAGACTGGCCGAACACAGCCTTAATATCCTAAAAGGATATAAACCAGTCAAGCAGACCCTAAGGCGGTTCTCAGAGCCCAAACGACAGGCAATGGGGGAAGAGTTAGCCAAGCTACTCGAGGCCGGATTTATCAGAGATATTAAACATCCGGATTGGCTGGCAAATTTGGTGATGGTGCCAAAGAAGGATAAATCCTGGCGACTATGCATCGATTTCAAAGACCTCAACAAGGCTTGCCCCAAGGATCCCTTTCCCCTCCCTCGCATCGATCAAATCATCGATGCCACAGCTGGACATGACTCGCTGTGTTTCCTCGACGCATACTCTGGATACCATCAAATAAAGATGGCAGAATCTAACCAAGCTGCAACAGCTTTCATAACGCCATATGGCCCTTTCTGCTTCAACACTATGCATTTCGGGCTCAAGAACGCCGGTGCAACCTACCAACACATGATTCAAACATGCCTGGAAAAGAAAATCGGCAAAACAGTGGAGGCATACGTGGACGACGTGGTCATAAAAACAAGACGCGTCGAAACCCTGATAGACGACTTGAGGCTAACGTTTGACAATCTCCGGACATACGACATCAAGCTGAATCCGAAAAATGCGTTTTTGGCGTCCCCTCGGGGAAGCTTCTCGGCTTCATCGTTTCCAACAGAGGAATTGAAGCGAATCCGGCAAAGATCCGAGCTCTATCACAGTTGGCCATACCAACAGACCTCAAGCACATCCAAAAACTAGCGGGATGTGTGGCTGCTCTCAGCCGCTTTATCTCCAGGTTAGGAGAAAAGGCACTACCGCTTTATCGCCTTCTTAGGCGCACCGAACACTTTGTATGGACGGATGCAGCCGCGGCCGGACTGGATGAAATAAAGACCCTATTGGCCAGTAATCCAGTATTAACAGACCGAATATCGGCGAACCTATCTTTGTTGTACATAGCTGCAACGCATCAAGTAAAAGCGCAGGTGCTCGTCGTCGAACGAGAGGCCGACGGATACAAATACCCGCTCCAAAGGACAGTCTACTACGTGTCCACGGTCCTAACCCCATGCAAATCCCGATACCCACACTATCAAAAAATAGCATACGTGGTGTTCATGGCATCCCGGAAGCTACGACACTACTTTCAAGAGTGTCCGATTACGGCGGCCTCCGAAGTACCACTCAATGACATAATAAATAACCACGATGCTACGGGCCGGATTGGCAAGTGGGCTATGGAGCTCCTGCCATTCGACATAACATACAAACCATGGCGGGCCATCAAGTCACAAGTGTTGGCTGACTTCTTCGCCGAATGGACAGAAGCCGAACTCCCTAAAGAGTACGGCGCATACTCAAACTGGATCATGCACTTCGACGGCTCTAAAATGCTGGCCGGATTGGGAGCAGGGGTAGTCCTGACATCTCCCACTGGCGACACGGTCCAGTACGTCCTCCAAATATTATACACAGACTCCAACAATGAAGCCGAATACGAGGCTCTGTTGCACGGTCTTCGGATGGCAGTCTCTCTGGGCATTCAACGCCTAGAGGTGCGCGGGGACTCAAACCTCGCAATATCACAGATAAACGGAGATTTTGATGCCAAGGACCCGAAAATGGCGGCTTACCGTAATGCCGTCCTCAAAATGTCAGCTCGGTTCGAGGGGCTCGAATTCCACTATGTGGCTCGAGAAAACAATCAAGCAGTGGATGTCCTCGCTCGCATCGGCGCCAAACGCGACACTGTCCCACCTAATATATTCTTGGAACGGCTGTTCAAGCCATCCGTAGTATGGGAAGGGGAATCCGGTAATACTACCACGGATCCGAATACATCCCCAGATTCCGAACCATCAGACATAGTCAGAAGTTCTACCCCCGAAATAACGTCCTCGGCCCACGAATTCATGGCTGTAATCGCCCCGTGGACCGAGCCCTTCTTGGCCTACCTAAATAGGCAGGAGCTCCCCAAAGACCAAAATGAAGCGCGCTGCATCGTTCAGCGTTCTAAAGCTTACAAGGTCTACGAAGGGGAACTCTACAAGAAAAGCGCTACCGGAGTACTACAAAGATGCATCTTCGAAGAGGAAGGGCGGCAACTCTTGGCTGAAATCCACGCCGACCTGGGCGGGCACCACGCCGCGGCTCGGGCATTAGTCAGCAAGGCCTTCCGTACATGCTTCTATTGGCCGACGGCCCAAGAGGACGCACAAGATCTTGTCCAACATTGCGTCGGTTGCCAGCTCTTTGCCAATCAGGGTCACATGCCCCCTACCGCACTCCAAACAATCCCCATAACTTGGCCCTTTGCGGTCTGGGGGCTGGATATGGTCGGACCTCTTAAAGGGGGAAGCCATAATAAGAAATACTTATTGGTCATGGTGGACAAATTCACCAAATGGATAGAAGCTAAACCAGTCAAAACGGCTGAATCCGGACCAGTAACAAACTTCATATCTGGGGTCGTACACCGATACGGTGTCCCCCACAGCATCATCACTGATAATGGCTCAAATTTTACAGCCGACGAAGTGAAAACTTGGTGCGCAAAAATGGGCATCAAGCTCGATTATGCTTCCGTCTACTATCCACAAACTAACGGCCGGGTAGAGCGGGCAAATGATCTCATTATGAGCGGCATCAAACCTAGGCTAGTGTGATCCTTGACAGAGTCGGATACGCACTGGGTGGAGGAGCTCGACTCCGTACTCTGGGGGCTGCAGACCATGCCAAATCGCACCACCGGATACACAGCATTTTTATGGTGTACGGCGCGGAAGCAGTATCACCTTGCGACATAATACATGATTCGCCACGCGTACGCATGTACGAGAGAAGGAAGCCGAGTTAGATCGGCAGGATAATTTGTATGCCTTGGAGGAGGAGCGCGATGTCGCAAAAGCCTGTTCCGCATTCTATCAACAGCAGGCTCGACGATACCAAAGCAGAGAAGTGCGGGCCAAAACTTACAATATTGGCGAGCTCGTTCTACGACTACCGGAGAAGAAGAAGGACAAACTCAAACCCAAGTGGGAGGGTCCCTTCGTCATTGACAAAGTTCTCACCGGAGGAGCGTACCGCTTACGTAATGCATCCGATAACAAGACTCGAGCGAACCCATGGAACGCGGCAAGACTACGGAGATTCTACGCCTAGCGCCGAACACAGTGTTCGTCTCCTAACCCCTCCCTTTTAATTATGCCCCATCCCCTTTTCCTTTCTCGACCTTTTTCTCTCTTCACACAAAGTATTCAATACAGTGTCGATTACCGGATCACTCCGGCCGCACTAAGTGTGTAAGAAATACCTGGGAGCTTCCTATACGGAAGCTAAAAATGATTACTCACATGGCTTTCTGCCCGTCGCATATGCATTCTTTTTCCATATGTGCCTTTTCTTCACCATTATATGCACCGATATGACTTAAGATGTTGCCAAGATGGGTTGCCTGGCTCTTGTGTTTATGCCCTATGTTCCCGTTAATTCGGCTAGGGCATAAGGGGAGCACCTCTCATGATTCTTTGCCGGTTCAACGGATGTGTACCTCAGACTGGGTGAAGCCGAAAGCTAGCTTCCTTAAGAGAATATTCGGTCGGTGAACAAAAGATGTATTAGTTTATCATAACATAAATCCCCAGAAGTCTTGTATCCTGCGCCATCATTCGCAGTCCGGACATGTGCATCGTCGCATGCGTACCCGGGGAAAGGAACCCCTAACGAAACTATTCTCTCTGGAAAATGTTTCTTACTATCCATGTAATATAACATAACTAGTTGGGTACTTGTCTGTTCAAGCACTTATGACCCCTACGCCTTGTTTCCACGCATACCCTGGTTTTGTATAGCTGAGCGGGTATTCGGACGCACCCCGGACTATAGGATCCGGGGGCTGAAGCGAAAAGGTCCGCCATGACAAATGATTTTAATCCGTCTAGGGGCTAATCATGCCCATTAAATTACACAGTTATTTTGACTGATTACATTCCTCTTCTATACCGTCCAACAGGCTATCTAGTTTACAATCCTGTTGAGAATACTTAGCGGCTAACGCTACTTGGTCATACACCAGACTAACAGGAATTTCTTGCCCAACGGGCCCCGCCGGTCGCACTTCAGCCATATGGTTCGGGTCCAGCTTGGTGTAGCGTGTCTTCACCATTGCCCAGGCTTCTCTTGCTCCTTGCCGGCATGCCGATATCTTCCATAGACGGGAGCGCCGCCGGGCTCCTTGCAGCAGGTCCACAAGTTCCCCCATGCCATTCGGCAGTAGGCTTGATGGCCACAAAGCCTGATCAACACCCTGCATCACTTGCCGAGCTCGCTCGTGCAGTCGCGAAAGGTCTTGCAGTAAATCATTTGCAGATGAGGGCATCTCCTCCTCGGGGCGACCTGTTAAAATTCCTTCAAGCAAAATTCTTTCAATATACTTCCTTGCCGAACTGTACAACAGTTCGTCAAGGCACTTACTATAAATGCCGCGTCGAAGCCTCTTGTTCTCCTTCATGGAGTCCGCCAGCTGAGCACGGAGATCTTTTAACTCCACGTCCAGCTGGACTTTGGCATCTTGAAGATCGTTCTTCTCCCGCCTAACTCACGTAAGAATGCGCTCACCAGCCTCTAGCTGCGTTTTGAGATGCGATGCGTCCTCTCCTACGCCCTCCGGATTCACCCCGGGATTGTCTGCAGAATTTTCTGTTAGACTTGAAATATTTACTCATCGGTGCATCTTCGCACAATTGTGATATTTACCAGATGAGGGCCTTTGGGGTTCCTCTAACTTGGCAACTGCGGCCCTCAGTTCGGCCTTGCAGTCCTCCAGCTCCCGAAACAATTGCTCGTTCTTCACTACAAGGACCTGTACATAAATTGATCCTTAAAACTATTGTTTCAACCGTTTCAAGTCTCAGGGGCTACTGCTATACATACTTATCAAAATTCCTCACCCGTATGTCTTTGGTATCTTGGTTTGTCGCTTGGGCAAGCCGCCCGAGCAGCTTGGGCGTATCGTCCGCGAATTGAAGGCATTCGCGCCTCTTTGGAAAAGATGTTGTTCCGAAGTACGGCCCGTCGGCACCTGTGATTCATGGCGCTCTCTACTTTGGAATTCGTGGCTGAGAGCAGGTCCGCACTCTCTGTCGGACAGCAATGCGGCGCTGGCCCCGTGTCCGCCTCCGCCCCTGAAGCCAGTTCTGCAATCCGGCTGGTGGAGGCGTGATTGGTAGGGTCTCCGGATATAGTCTGGTTATTCTTCTTCCTGCTAGACACGAAGGGCGCTGTCATATTTTAAATTCTATAATCATAGGACAGGTTATTGTTTTACCTCTGTAGCGGTGTGTCAACCCGCACCGCCTTCCTCTTGAGCCTGCCCGATCTGGACGCCCGTGGTTGACGAGTCCCTAGGGGCTTGGCCCCTCGCTCTGGCCGTCGTTTCTGCAAATAGAGCGACGCCTCAAGGGTAAATTATAACACCTGGGGGGAGTCCTCTTCGAAGGACAGGGCTTTCTAGTTCGGCTTACACATGAAGAGGGGAGCAGTCCAGGGTAGTCGGCCGTAATGGCCACTAGGGTGCCATCCCAGCTCGCCTGATAAAATACCCCATTGACAAGCTCCACAGTGATATCCGGATCCACTTTAAGTCCGGATCTAGGTCCCTCCGGGGTCCTTCAGTTGCGGGAGGGCTGAAGATTCCTTCTACGACCCTCCTTAATTCCTGCTCAGAAGCATTGATGCAAGTAATCTTAGCAGAAGAACGCTAGAGCAAAGCGGGGAAAAGAAATGGCAACTTACCCACGCTGGGGGGTTGTACATGGGGAATCCTTCCTGCGTCTTTATATGAAGGAATTACTCCTCTTCCCCTTTGTACAGATCGGACAATATCCTTGCCAGAGCGGCAGCGGAGTCCGGACCTTTACGGCCGCAGCGGGAGGCGTCGTCTTCCCCGTTGAAATGCCACATGGGCTTCCCCGATATTGGGCGGTTGCACTCCCGTCTTGTGCATATCGCCATAACCTCAACTATCGTCCATCGGATTTGGCCAATAACTTTATCCTGTCCATCGGAGGAATATTTCCTCGTGTCCTCTTCTTGAGGACCCGAAGCGCCAACTTAAGCGTGCCCTCGGCAGGCGTTGTTGAACTCGCGGAGACCTGTCCGGACTGGATCCGAAAGGGGGACGCCGTTTATATAAAACCACTCTGAAGGCCAGTTTTCTGGTGCCTTCTTAGGAGTGCCGGATAGGTATCCGGTCTCGGCAATATGCCATACTTCGGCCCCGCCCACTTGAAATAGGGACTCCCCCTTGGTGCGGGGGACGAGGCAGAACAGCTTCCGCCATAATCTGAAGTGTGGTTCGTAGCCTAGAAACAGCTCGCACAGGGCAACATACCCCGCTATGTGCAGAATAGAGCTAGGGGTAAGATCGTGTAATTGGAGGCCGTAGAACTCCAGGAGCCCGCGAAGAAACGGGTGGATAGGGAACCCAACGCCCCTCAGCAGATGAGGGATCAGACATATACGCTCCTCCGGAGATGGGTTAGGAGATCCCTCAGCTTGGTCTCCTCCGTCATAAGTGGCTATTCCAGCTCGGACGGAGACCATGAACGCCGGTGGGAGAAACCCTTGGGTTTGTAACTTTGTCAAACTGCTATGAGGAACTGAACACTCTCCCCAATCCCCCGACTTGGAACGAGAAGGGAAAGCAGAAGAGCTGCGATGGCCGGCCATGTTGGAATGGCTTTTCACGGAGCACTCTGTTGGATGCTTGCTCTGGGAGGGAGAGTGAGGTTTGGATCTGAGGATCCTCGTCCCTTCATATAGGCGGTTCGCCCGGAGGATCGAGGGTGGAAAATGCAAAAATGCCTCGACTCCTCGCATTCGCTCGACGCGTGGAGATGGTCATTACTGAGGCACCGAAGCCGAGGAGCACAACATTGATGGGAGGCCGGACACTATTTGCGGTAACAAGCACTTTGGAGTATTCGGAGGAGGAACCCGCCCTGCAATGCCGAAGACAAGACTGCGCGCCGGACTCATCGTCATTGAAGCCTGGTTCAGGGAGCTCTTGAGGAGTCTGGATTAGGGGGTATCCGGACAGCGGACTGTGTACAACATCCGGACTATTGAGCGTGAAGATTCAAGACTCAAGACTTTGGCCCATGTCGGATGGGACTTTCCTTGGCGTGGAAGGCAAGCAGCGAGCCAGATATTATATTTCCTTCCTTATGCGACTCCATGTAAACCCTAGCCCTCTCTGGTGCCTATATAAACCGGAGGGTTTGTCCTTAGAAGGCCGATCACAATTACATTCATACCATCATAGGCTAGCTCTTAGGGTTTAGCCTCTACGATCTCGTGGTAGATCTACTCTTGTACTACCCATATCATCAATATTAATCAAGCAGAAGTAGGGTTTTACCTCCATCGAGAGGGCCGAACCAGGTAAACACATGTGTCCCTTACTTCTTGTTACCATCAGCCTTGGCCTTGGATCGTGACCCCTACCGAGATCCGCTGGTTTTGACACCGACACCCTCCCCCGCTCCACCGCCGCCGACGACCCCCCGCACCCTCCCCTATCTCCTCGCTCGGTTCCCCCGAACGGAATCGGGCGAGCGCGGCCGCGACGCGCCCACCCCGCCAGCCCCTGCCATCCTCCGCCCCCGGTCTCCAGCAGCAGCCGGGGAACCAACGGCGGTCGCTGCCGTGACCCTCGCCGCTACCTCCCGTCGTCTCTTCCTGCGTGTGGCCGGCTGCTGCTCTCCTTCGACGCGCTGCCCGTGGTGAGCCCCTCTTCTTTACTCACCTATACGCTCCTTGTTCATCTCTCTGTTCCCTGTTCCTCTCATGTTCATGCTGCTACTTACTACATGGATCAATGGATGTTGGGTAGATGGATCAATGATCTGTCTTCCAGAATGTGGTCGACAAGGTTGAGACTTTCTTGGGGTTCCTAGGAACTAGCATCAATTGTTATTTAGATAGGTAATGCAAGTGGTTGCTGGGTGTTGTCACTTCATATTGAAATGAGAAAGGAAAGTCAGCTAGATTTCCTATTCTGATATGTCATTGTTAGTAAATTGTACTGGAGTCAGCAGTACAATTTGGTGTTAATAAATGGACTCAAGAGTTACTCTGTCTTGGAGTCGGTGAGTACAATTTGGTGTCGATAATTTGTTTGTATGTCCGTTGTGATTTGCCGGTAGTACTCCAGCTTCAGTGTTAATTTTGTAGTTAGACAGACTAATAACAGGTCGAGAGAGAGAGGGAGAGGATTGTCACTAGGGTCATCATCTCGATTTGAATGATTGGACCATCTGCTGTCTCTTGTACGCAAAGCCACTGCACTATCCTAGACTATCATCAGTTTATTTTATTTTTCTCGACAGAATTAGTATAATTGTTAGTCTATTTCTTGGTATAAAGAAGGACTAAATATACATAGTGCAGTTTGTGTGTGATCATTATCTGTTCTTGATTATCTAAATATACATAGTGCAGTTTGTGTACATAATGAAAAGATAGCTAAATCTGCATTTTGTCTTCATTTTCTAGAGGCTAGCTTCGTCGCCTCACAGATGCAGTGAGACCCTGAATTGGGCAGTATCATGAAGGACAAGGTAGATTATTCCTCTTGTTTTAATCTTCTCCTTATTCATATTACTGTAGATTTTTATTGCTTGGTCAATAGATATGTGTTACAAATTAGTTACTACATGGATCAATGGATGTTGGGTAGATGGATGTGCGCTTGTATCGTGAAGAAAAGTTGCATACTCACATAGTATTCCGGTGGTTGATTGAATTAGTTATTGATAGATGGACTCCATTTCAATTGTAGATAATCTATCATGTCAATAATTGATGAAATAATACTGCTTTTGTATTGATCCAGACAAAGGCGTTTTCTGATCAAACGAAATTCAAAGGTACATCAAGAGTAACAAATCATTAATCACAAATAATCCTTATTGTCCTTCACACATTCCAATACATTGCTCTTCATCAATGTTAATCATCTGCATAGCATTATTATAATGGTACTGACAATACAAATCATGATTAGAAATATGAGCAATGTTTGAAATTATAGTCTACATTATTATATTGATTCAAGCATTTACATCAATTCGCAATGAATTCTCAGTCATCAATGATTATCAAAATTTGAATTGCAAATGTCTTCTTTTATCAATCAACTAATCAATTTTACATGCTCATTGCATATATCACAATATTTAACGACTATCTATAAAGATTCTGTAAAAGCATTACAATTCAATATGTCAACAATTCTTATATTTCCAAACGACTAGTTTATGATGTCAAGAAATCAAATTTCACTATTGCACAGATTATCTCTCAATACATTACTTAGGAATTCATCAATACAGGGCACTCAAAATGAGCTTAGATTTCACACTCTTCTAGCTAACATTATCTAGAACTGATGTACATTCTGATGCAGTTTAAATCACACATTGCAATTACCATTCAAGTATTAATCTGGCATATCTAGTCTCCTGCAATGTCAAATTGCAACTTATGTCAAAATTCTTCATCACACGAACTCATTAACAATGCCGCAAGTTCATTATCAGATTAATGAATCAATATCTTATCTAAGTATATCAACGAGAGCAATAAGCAATGATATGAAGATATCATACCTATCAAGCATACCTAACTGATACAACTTGATAACTAGTTGGTCATACATGACAAGACAATTTCATTGTTCGACTAGGCACAGGTTGAAGGCAAGATGAAAAGTCATTGAACTAAATACGTATATGATCCGTTAAAGCAAGTCATAAACATCCGTACGAATAAGATGGAGAACAAGCTAGTTGCATAATTCAGTCAATAGTCAAGGTAAATAATAGCAATCTGAGTATACAGTGATATCCCTCAATAGTAGAACAAATAAACAAACCGTAACTATGGTAAACAAGGCAGAGTCACTAGTGAATCCTCAATATGAATCTAATATCACTGATCTATAACTCACCAACAAGGAACTATAATGGAACAAACCGAAGATACGGACAAGTTCCACTGCAAGTTCTCACATAAGTATTGGAGTAATGCGAAACTACGTATCAACATGCAAAATCCTCAATCACTACATGTCAAACTAACACTAGAGTTCAAGTACTAGAACCGTTAACAATCACCAATGATCCTATATGCCACAAGCCTAGATGCGGCACAGAACACTTGAACCCAAACCATATGTTCAGCGAATCTCACATTGCTCACACATCAGCTCAACTCATACACAAATGCAAATACTCACACAGAATCTACAAGATAACCAACATAGTCAGCAATTATACCAATGATATACCAGGATATCATGAATCAATCGATAGACAACAGATGGACTACATCAAGCTAAATCTGTCACATAAGGATCTGAGAAGGAGAGAAGATCAACATAGTAAAGGCAATATACCAATGAACTCAGCGTACTACTGTATGGAAGGCGATGAGAAGATGGCAGGATGTCCAGGACAGGTCGAAGAGAGTCAACTAGTACCAGTTGCCATGGGGCTGAGACTCGGACGCTCCTTCATGATGCTCTCCGCATCGGATGGCGAGTTTAGTCGAGGATACGGCTGACGGCGGTTGGATACGTTGCGTCGAACCAAGGCACCGCAGTGTAGCGGCACAGTGGGTGCGGTTCTCCAACTTCTCGAGCACTCATTCTCCACGTTCTGGCTTGTATCCTTATACTCATTGATACGCTAAAGTGAGTAACTCTCAGTAATAGGCCTTAAAGGTCAAAACTAAGTATAAAAGATAAGCCTTAAGATAATTGCAGAGCTAAATATAGTCATGAAACAAATTATACGATTGTGACGCGATCAATTCAGCCTTGTTACGGCATCCTCAGCTACATGTGCAGCGCCAGGCCATCTCCGCCTGAATCAAGTCGATTGGGGGCAAGAGATGCGGGACTTGAACTTAGGGGTCCTAAACTTCGGTCCCGCGATTCTGAGTGGCGGAACCTATATGGGACAAGGAGGACACAGAGCGTGCCGAGCAAGGCCTACCGCCCCTCTTCGATAAATATCGTGACAAGCAGACCAGGAACTATGTCAGGGCCCGGTACAAGATTGACCCGGTAACCAAGGAGCTTAACACGGATCCGAAGACCAAGGTGCTTGAGCTTGTTCTGGTAAGGAATACACCCCTGCGTAATTAGCTCCATATGGTTGCATTCTAATTAATGAATTCAAATTTCTAAATGGTTCACGTTCCTTCCACAGGACACTGAAAGCAGTAGCGCGGGGTCGTCTAAGAGGTCCCCTTGGGACACCCCTTTAAATAGGGCATTGAACGTAATGAAAAACAAGGATAAGCTCAGTAAGCCGTCGTCAGCTGGTCGTGTGGTCGACAAAGGCTTGTCCACGAAATGGTCAGAATACTATACCGCTGGTGGGCGAAAGGAGAGAAATACCTACTTGGAAAGCCAGGAGCGCGAGGTTCAAGAACTCAAGGCACAAGTGGTGCAGATTCTGGAGATGGTCGATGTCGGGGATATACCCCGTGGTATGACCCGGCCGGAGTCATAACCCGGATGGCACTTGGTAAACCGGCGGATGGTAAACCGGCGGACAGTTAAGACAGAGAGTTAAGACAGATGGCTAAGACAGACGGTAAACCGGCAGGTGTTAAGTCAGATGATAACCCGGTAGACAATCTTAAACCGGCAGACAATCTTAAACCGGCACCAGTCATAACCTGGCAGACAATGATAACTGGATTGCCAGGGATTATGAAGCCCAAGACGTTATGAAGCCCAAGATGTCAAGAAGCCCATGAAGAGAAGTCAGGATAGTTTAAGTCTTAGTCAGAGATGGACTCTACATGTAACCCGCCCCTTTAACTTATATAAGGAGGGGCAGGGCTCCCCAAAGAGGGACAAGCAAGAAATAATCTCTAGGGCTAGACACAACTAGAGGAGGGCCGGTTTACGGCGACTCCCTCGTGATGATAATGAGACCTAGCCTCAAACAGCATGTAGCGCTATTACCGGATGATATTTCCCGGGGCCCGAAGCTGTCTAAATCCTTGTCTTGTGTGTTGCGTCTCTCGTCCCGATCAACCCCTCTCAAGCTACCACATAGATGCGTTGGCCTCGCGACTAAGTCCTCACACTAAGGACATCTGACGTGTTAATTCCACGACAGTTGACGCCCACCATGGGGCCTGCGCACGGTGGTGATGAGTTCTTGAAGGGATCTCTTCCAGGGATCGAGAAGTTTGCGATTTTTCGGATGAAAAATAACCGGTTCGGAAGAATTCACCTCAACCACAATTCATCAGTCAAAGATCAAAGGAGTTTTTTGGCGATGGGTTAGAGAAAGTTGAAATTAAGAGGAGTTAGGGTTACGCTACCATCCTACGGCTTATTTGGTGGATGATGAGTCGCCAAGATCAAAGAATTTTCCTAAAGAGGATGTGTCCGATAAAACCGCTGCCATCACGTGTATGACGTATGAGGGTTAAAGGCTCAAGAAAAAGTTACGGCTGTGATTGCTTTGTGGCCGCAAGTCGCTGAGATCAAGAGAAGGAATTGTTTTCGTCGAAACCAAAACTATCGCTACAGAAGCTGTCAGCGGAGAATCGGCGACCGGGTCGGATGACTACTGTGTCAGGCGGCTGTCCAATCCGCCACGTCCGAGTGATTGCCGTCCATGAAGATTTCAATATCCCAAGAAAGTCCGACGCGGCACGTTGAATACAATTGAAAGTGGCCAAAGGTTACAACGTTTTCCTTAATTAGCGTGGATGGACCTGCACTGGGAAAGCCGCCACTCACGTAGGCATCAAATCCCCTCAATCAGAAATTACCAAGGCAACGTTTTCACCGGCGGGTCAACCCTGGTTGAATGGCCGCACCAAGCCACCATCGTTTCCCTGCAGTTTTCGTCTGAACCGTCGGTCTGTTCCGAGTCAACCTCGTGGTTTTAAACCAGATTAGCTCCGAGTTGCTGCTGCTCCACGTCCACAAATCCCAGGCCGTGGGAATCAACCATCGGCTGCTACCTTTTCCACTGCCACGAAGGCACCTACAGATCACAGACAAAGACAGTATATCACATCAAGCCAACATGGCACCGGATGTTGTTGCTAGTACGCAAGGGGTCAAAGGGCAAAATATTATGGATCAGCGGCAATCATCTACATCTAAAAAAAGAAAAGGGGAGTAGATACCCAGTTCGGATACGACCCCAAAGGTTGACTGCATCGAGTCACCTCTGCTGCTGCGGCCTCACCCGTCGTTCAACCACAGCCGGCGCCGGCGCCGCCCCTCTGCTCCGGGTTAAACTCCACCTCTTCACCACTATCTCTCACACTCACGAACGCCTCCTGCTGCTCCCGCATTGTGACGTCGCTTGAGCGCCTCCGTCTCTGCTGCAAGGCCGCCCTACACGAGTCGCCCCGTCGTCATGATTCGCCACCTGTGCCGCCCTGTTTTGCCCCGGACTTGAAGCCGCCGCCTCCGTGACCTTACCTCGCTTCCACCTATGCTAGTCTCTGCCGGCGGCCTGCTTATAAGCCGCCTCTGCTGGTTTGCCTCAACTGCGGCGTTGAGTCACTGGCCGCTGGAGTCGTTTCCGTCATCACCACGGTCACGCCGAACCAGTTCAGTTTGTCGTCGGGCCGCCCTATTGCTATTGATCCGCCGGTCGCCGCCTCGAGCCCCTTGCTGGATTCCTACTCTGCCTCGGTCACCGAGACGCCGTGATCTCCAAGTTTGGCTCGAGCCGCTGCGCGCCTGCCGTCTCAAGCAGCGGAGTTGAGTCGTTGTGACAAGTTGGACTGGCCGCGCCCTGAGCCGTCTACGCGCGCCCCGCCGTCTACGGGTTGAGCCGCCGCTTTACGCCTGTCCGCACTGCTGCAGGTTTGCTTCGCCTCCACTATAGGCCGTCGCTGCCTCAAACATAGCAGCGTCAAACCGCCGTCCACTTCCAGGCTGACATGGCCTTGTGCCGCTCCTACTTTTAAATCGCCGGCGCAGTGAGTCGTCGTCACTGTTTTACCGAGTCGCCACCCTTTGTTGCTTCTGGACCACCGCCGCTTTGCTGGCTACTGAGCACCTTGGGCTGGCCTGCCGCCCGCTTTGCCGCCTCACTGCGTGTATTTACAGACATGGCGCCTCATCTCGCCTCCTCTCTTCCTTCATTTGGAAGCTACCCCCGCAGCCATTGAGTCAAGTTGGACCGGCCGCTTCTACTTCTAAACCGCCCAATGTCGTGAACCACCAAGATGCTGCTTACGACCCAGCGCTTGACCCGCTGCGTCGCGCTCGACCCACCTCACCTGAAAGGATGACATCCAGACACATGTGGGTTGCGACGGTTTTTTTGTTTCAATTACCGCTGCATCGATGGTTTAAGGTATGCAAGGCCCGGAGGGTAATCCCGGGGAATGCATGCATGCATGACGGTTCAAAAACCAATATGCTTACAATAATGGAACAGGGGTCCCAGCAAGCAAGTACCACTACTAAATTTGCAGCAGATCAAAGTCAAAGTCAGTTGAAGCAAGAAGAAATCTGGCAATCTGCTAGGAATTGTTTTTACTGTATTAGTACTCACTGCTGCGTATGCCTGTCTGCCGTTGCATACTACTCCTACTACACTGTGCGCGGTCTATCGAGATACAGCTGCTGGATTACATCTCAAAAGACCAAAAGAATAATACTACTGACTTATCATTACGTCAAGACAAAAGGGGAAAAAGAGCCAATGGACTGCGTGAGATATTTATGGCTGCTTGGTCCTCTCATCCATGTGCGCAGAGGAATTTCTATGCAAAAGGCATGCATCAAGCCCCCGTCTTGGTATCCGGGTCTGTTCTTATGCACGGACAAGTCTTGTCAGACACCTGGTGGACGTTGCACACAGATCATAAGTCGTCCAGACAAATCAGATTCATTATAGAGGTGGTGCCATGCCGTGCTTATGGAGTTTGCGTTAGCATCATCATACACCGGCGTCCGTGCCCGTTTGTTGTTAACGGGTGTGCGCAAGTAGCCGCCCATACAGTTTGATCTACATTAACTCACCGGGGCAGCGCCCATGGTTGACTCGTCGTCCGTGTGGCTTACCGCACCTGCGATTGCCTTGCCCGTCCGCGCTGGCTTATAATGTCGCGGCTGATTCATCTGTCTGCTCCCACGGACGACCCGCCCGTGATTGATTTCAGCTTCACCGTGGTGATGATCAACTCCACATTGGATATTTTCTGGCCTAAACATATCAGGTGAAATCCATCCAGTATATTTTTATATTATATTTTGCTTTCTTTAAAAGAACGATTACTCCGGCTTGCAAAGTTATCTAATGCAGGACCCTAAACCGCCATATTGGTGCAAATTTAAAGGCCGTCAGAAAATTTCGGCTTAAAAAGAAGGATTTTGGTTTAAAATCCGGCTTAAGGGAAGGTCATCTCCCACAAAGCTTTGAAGCTCTCGATAGCCAGTTCAAAATACCAGTTCAAGAAGAATTTATCTCTTGCAAAAAGTTAAAGGTTGCCGAAGAGGACCTGCTGCCCTGACGCGCGGTTCAAACATGGGTATCCTGCCTTATGGGCTCATCTTCATATGATCACTTGGGGGCTTCCTATTCAAACATAGGTGCATTCACCAAAGAGAACATAGTGTTACTACCCTCTTGATGCAGTATCAAGCCAGTATTATCATAAGGGGCCAAAGAGAGTTTGTTGCACAACACAACTCAAACATAGGCACCCGGCGAGCATCTCAGAAATATAGCACATGGGGGCTTCAGCTGACAAAGCGGAGTCCTGTCCATTAATCTGGCTATCATGCCACAATAAAGCTTAGGAGCTTCACACCCAAGGGGCCAAAGAGGGTATTGTTGCTAAAAGCACAACTCAAACATAGGCACCCATTGAGCACAGCTCACAAAAGTTACTTGGGGGGCTCTTTGTGCAAAGCAACAAAGAGTTTGAAAGGACCCTTGTAATTGGGTATCAACCCACGGCTTGAAAGCCTGGTGTATTCACCTAAAACCCCGGGTTAACCTGCCTTCATCAAGTAAGCCACTCCTATCCAGGTAATCCTGGCATGACCTGCCGAACGTTTGACAAGTCAATCTTATACAGACCCTGAACTTGTCAAAGTTAAAACGATGATTGGTTAGTTGGAGGTCCATCTTAAAAGGCTTTGTCGAATGGTTTAACTCAGCGGCCTGGCAGCCCACGAAAAGCCTCGAATTTGGGCCTGGCAGCCCTCGAAAAGCCTCGACTACAAGTTTTATTTGCTTTTGCTTTTTGCAAGTTTCATCTCTTTTGATAAAGTTCTAAGTTAAACCGGTGTCTACTGACCCGGCCAGACTATATGTCATTACATCAAACCGTTGTTTATTGACCCGGCATGGCTTTCAGTCATCAAATTAACCCGGTGTTTGTTAACCCGGCTTGGCTTTCAACTATAAGTTGTTAAACCACATTCAATTATAAACCGGTGTTTATTAACCCGGTCTGGTTTTGGACTATAAGTCGCCAGTATATATTTGGATTGCGCCATTGGAATCATGCGCTCATAAATCATTGGATTATATTATTCAAATTTTCAAATAGCCAACATGGCTGGATTTTATTATGGTTATCAATAACCAGTATTATGATTGAGGTTTTCAAAGTCGCTTTAGCGCAATGGCTATTATTTTATCTATGGATATGATTTATTCTACAATGGAGGGAATAGTCCCGAGTCGTTGCAGGCTTACGACCCGGCACTTGGGGGCTACATTATTCAAATTGAGATTACATGAAATGTGCAAGTCCCATGTCACTGCCAGCATGCACCATGGCACTTGGGGGCTAATGCAAAGTCATTTTTACTGGCCTTATTGAAGACCCGACTCATCACATCATAATGAGCCGGCCCTTGGGGGCTACCAATTGCTCCCGTCAACAATTTATGGTACACAAGTTTTAATCCACTATATTGAAGGGTCCACTCCTCAGTTTGTAAAGCACAAAGCTCTTAACCTTGTGGACGTGGGTTCAAGCCCCATGATGGGAGTTACATTATATGATGTTATTTTCAATGAAGTGTATATAAAGTCCCAGCTCAGTATTATCTTACTGAGCCGGCCCTTGGAGGCTACACGTTGCTGTTCAAAGTTTACATGATTATATTTACAAAGTCCCTGCTCATTATTGCATAATGACCCGGCCCTTGGGGGCTAAACTGGTTGAAGTTTTTATGAGCATCAGGAAATTACAAGTCCCAGGTTGCTGCAAGCATGACAACCCGGCACTTGGGGGCTACATATGTGGAATACTCAGTTCTGACTAGTGATTGAGATGAACAACCTGGATTTCTTCAAGCTTGTGACATTCATATTGAAGCAAATCTTAAGCTGTTACTACGTTACCTTCCTAAGATTTGAGGGCTACAAGTGATAGGTATATAAGAGATATATTTTCAAAAGCTGATGTTAACAAACAGTTATGATCCGGTGCCATCAATATTCGTAAACCGGCAAGTTCTACATTCTTAGACCGGCTGAAGATCAGATGAGTATTTCAAAGACCAATATTTTTGTTAAGCATTGGGAGCTGAGTCAAAGAAGTTATTCTTCACAATATTTTTGTATGACAAACCAATGTCAGCAAATTGATTATGAAGCTGGCCTATTGACCCGGATTTTCTAGGAGAAGGAAGTGACAAGGACTTTAGGATGATCAGGATCGGTTTAACATGGATAAATCCAAATTAAACTGGGGGATAATGTCGGGGATATACCCCGCGGTATGACCCAGCCGGAGTCATAACCCGGATGGGACTTGGTAAACCGGCAGACAGTTAAGACAGAGAGTTAAGACAGATGGCTAAGACAGACGGTAAATCGGCAGGTGGTAAACTGGCAGGTGTTAAGTCAGATGATAACCCAACAGAAAATCTTAAACCGGCAGACAATCTTAAACCGGCACACAATCTTAAACCGGCACACAATCTTAAACCGGCACCAGTCATAACCTGGCAGACAATGATAACTGGGTTGCCAGGGATTATGAAGCCCAAGACGTTATGAAGCCCAAGATGTCAAGAAGCCCATGAAGAGAAGTCAGGATAGTTTAAGTATTAGTCCGAGATGAACTCTACATGTAACCCGCCCCTTCAACTTATATAAGGAGGGGCAGGGCTCCCCAAAGAGGGACAAGAAAGAAATAATATCTAGGGCTAGACACAACTACAGGAGGGCCGGTTTACGGCGACTCCCTCATGATGATAATGATACGTAGCCTCAAATAGCATGTAGGGCTATTACCGGATGATATTTCCCGGGGCCCGAACCTGTCTAAATCCTTGTCTTGTGTGTTGCGTCTCTCGTCCCGATCAACCCCTCTCAAGCTACCACATAGATGCGTTGGCCTCGCGACTAAGTCCTCACACTAAGGACATCTGACGTGTTAATTCCACGACAGTCGAAGAGCAAGTGCGAGACCAACTGGGAGCGACGATCACCGCCATTATACCTACCTTGGTTTCTGGGCTGCAGGCGTGGATGGCGGGCGGCCAACATCGGCCGCCCCCGATTCCCAGCTTCACGGGCATCAACTCGTGCAATGCGCCGGCGGCGCCATTGGTGTCTCCCACGGCGGCGCCGGCATTGCAGCTTAATGCACCCGGGTGTGGGAAGAATACGCCGGCCGACACCTCGGCAGCAAGCGGCCCCTCCGTCACTTGCACGCCCGCCGTTGGCGGTGCCTCGACATTACCCGAGCTTGACGCCAGCACGGTAACTAATTAAGCCTCTCGGCCGATGACTTCTTATGTCTACTACACAACCTTCTTCTTGTAGACGTTGTTGGGCTGCAAGTGCACAGGTTTGTAGGACAGTAGAAAATTTCCCTCAAGTGGATGACCTAAGGTTTATCAATCCGTGGGAGGCGTAGGATGAAGATGTTCTCTCTCAAGCAACCCTGCAACCAAATAACAAAGAGTCTCTTGTGTCCCCAACACACCCAATACAATGGTAAATTGTATAGGTGCACTAGTTCGGCGAAGAGATGGTGATACAAATGCAATATGGATGGTAGAAATAGGTAATTGTAATCTGAAAATATAAAAACAGCAAGGTAACTAATGATAAAAGTGAGCGTAAACGGTATTGCAATGATAGGAAACAAGGCCTAGGGTTCATACTTTCACTAGTGCAAGTTCTCTCAACAATAATAACATAATTGGATCACATAACTATCCCTCAACATGCAACAAAGAGTCACTCCAAAGTCACTAATAGCGGAGAACAAACGAAGAGATTATGGTAGGGTACGAAACCACCTCAAAGTTATTCTTTCCAATCAATCCGTTGGGCTATTCCTATAAGTGCCACAAACAGCCCTAGAGTTCGTACTAGAACAACACCTTAAGACACAAATCAACCAAAACCCTAATGTCACCTAGATACTCCATTGTCACCTCAAGTATCCGTGGGTATGATTATACGATATGCATCACACAATCTCAATTCATCTATTCAAACCAACACATAGAACCTCAAAGAGTGCCCCAAAGTTTCTACTGTAGAATCACAACGAAAACATGTGCCAACCCCTATGCATAGGTTCATGGGCGGAACCCGCAAGCTGATCACCAAAACATACATCAAGTGAATCACGTGATATCCCATTGTCACCACAGATACGCACGGCAAGACATACATCAAGTGTTCTCAAATCTTTAAAGACTCAATCCGATAAGATTACTTCAAGGGGAAAACTCAATTCATTACAAGAGAGTAGAGGGGGAGAAGAAACATAAGATCCAACTACAATAGCAAAGCTCGGGATACATCAAGATCGTGCTATAGAGAGAACACGAGAGAGAGAGAGATCAAACACATAGCTACTGGTACATACCCTCAGCCCCGAGGGTGAACTACTCCCTCCTCGTCATGGATAGCGCCGGGATGATGAGGATGGCCACCGGTGATGGGTTCCCCCTCCGGCAGTGTGCCAGAACGGGCTACCGAGAGGTTTTTGGTGGCTACAGAGGCTTGCGCGGCAGAACTCCCGATATATCTTCTGTTCTGGAAGTTTTAGGGTATGTAGGTATATATGGGTGAAAGGAGTACGTCGGTGGACCGAAGGGGGGCCACGAGGCAGGGGGCGCGCCCCCCACCCTCGTGAGCACCTCCCTTCTTTCCTGACGTGCACTCCAAGTCCATCGAGTGGCTTTCCTTCCAGTTGATTTCGTTCCATTTTGACTCTGTTTGATATTCCTTTTCCTCGAAATACTGAAATAGGCATAAAACAGCAAATCTGGGTTGGGCCTCCAGTTAATAGGTTAGTCTTTAAAATAATATAAAAGTGGATAATAAAGCCCAATATTTCCTAAAACAGTAGATAATATAGCATGGAGCAATCAAAAATTATAGATACATTGGAGACGTATCAAGCATCACCAAGCTTAATTCCTGCTCGTCCTCGAGTAGGTAAATGATAAAAAGATAATTTTTTGATGTGGAATGCTAGTTGGCATAATTTCAATGTAAATCTTCCTAATTGTGGTATGAATAGTCAGATCCGAATGAATACAAAATAAAAGTTCATATTGATAAAATAAATAGTAATACTTCAAGCATACTAATCAAAGTAATCATGTCTTCTCAAAATAGCATGGCAAAAGAAAGTTCATCCCTACAAAATCATATAGTTAGGCTATGCTTCATTTTCGTCACACAAAGATGTTCCCAACTTCTATACCCCCGATGACAAGCCAAGCAATTGTTTCATACTTAAATAATCTCAAACTTTTTCAACCTTCACGCAATACATGAGCGTGAGCCATGGATATAGCACTATAGGTGGAATAGAATATGATGATGGGGATTGTGTGGAGAAGACAAAAAAGGAGAAAGTCTCACATTGACGAGGATAATCAACGGGCTATGGAGATGCCCATCAATTGATGTCAACATGAGGAGTAGGGATTGCCATGCAACGGATGCACTAGAGCTATGAATACTCAACAAAAGAAAACTAGTGGGTGTGCATCCAACTTGCTTGCTCATGAAGACCTAGGGCATTTTGAAGAAGCCCATCGTAGGAATATACAAGCCAAGTTCTATAATGAAAAATTCCCACTAGTATAAAAAGACAACTTATGAGACTCATTATATGAAAAACATGGTGCTACTTTGAAGCATAATATATGAGACTCACTTCATGAAGAACAAGGTGCTACTTTGAAGCACAAGTGTGGAAAAGGAGATAGTAGCATTGCCCTTTTTATTTATTTTCTTTTTTTTGGCCTTTCTTTTTTTTCTTTTTGGCCTTTCTCTTTTTTTTGGGCAATGCTCTAATAATGATGATCATCACACTTCTATTGATTACAACATAAGGATTACAACTCGAAACTAGAACAAGGTATGACTATATGAATGCCTCCGGTGGTGTACCGGGATGGTGCAATGAATCAAGAGTGGCATGTATGAAAAATAATGCATGGTGGCTTTGCCACAAATACGATGTCAACTACATGATCATGCAATGGCAATATGACAAAAGTAAAGTATGTCATGATGATGATGAACGGAACGGTGGAAAGTTGCATGGCAATATATCTCGGAATGGCTATGGAAATGCCATAATAGGTAGGTATGGTGTCTGTTTTGAGGAAGATATAAGGAGGTTTATGTGTGATAGGCGTATCATATCACGGGGTTTGGATGCACCGTGAAGTTTGCACCAACTCTCAAGGTGAGAAAGGGCAATGCACGGCATCAAGAGGCTAGCAAAGGCGGAAAGGTAAAAGTGTGTATAATCCATGGACTCAACATTAGTCAGAAGAACTCATATACTTATTGCAAAAATTTAGAATTCATCAAAAATCAAGTACTACGCGCATGCTCCTAGGGGGATAGATTGGTAGGAAAAGACCATTGCTCGTCCCTGACCGCCACTCATAAGGATGCACAAGCCAGGTACACTTCATGTTTCAAATTTGTTACACAACTTTAACCATACGTGCATGCTACGGGACTTGCTAACTTCAACACAAGCATTCTTTAAATTCATAATCACCCAACTAGCATGACTTTAATATCACTACCTCCATATCTCAAAACAATTATCAAGCATCAAACTTTTCTTAGTATTCAACGCACTCAAAAGAAAGTTTCACAAATCTTGTATGCTTAGCATATTAGGATTATTTAAGAAAATTACCATGCTATTTAAGACTCTCAAAATAATCTAAGTGAAGCATGAGAGTTCATATATTTCTTAAAAATAAAACTACCACCATGCTCTAAAAGATATAAGTGATGCACTAGAGCAAATGACAAACTACTCCGAAAGATATAAGTGAAGATCAATGAGTAGTCGAATAATTATACAACTATGTGAAGACTCTCCCATTTAATAATTTCAGATCTTGGTATTGTATCCAAACATCAAGCAAAACAAAATAAAATGACAATGCAAGGATAGCACAACTCATGTGAAGAAGCAAAAACTTAGGCTCAACCGATACTAACCGATAGTTGTTGAAGAAGAAAGGTGGGATGCCTACCGGGGCATCCCCAAGCTTAGATGCTTGAGACTTCTTGAAATATTATATTGGGGTGCCTTGGGCATCCCCAAGCTTGAACTTTTGTGTCTCCTTAATTCCTCTCATATCATGGTTTCTCTCTTTCTCAAAAGCTTCATCCACACCAAACTCAACAAGAACTCGTGAGATAGGTTAGTATAAACCAATGCAAAACCTTATCATTTTCTACTGTAACAAATCACTAAAATTATTATTCAACATTGCATACTAAATGCCTCTGCATATTTAATACTCCTATCCTCAAATAGAATCATTAAACAGGCAAACATATGCAAACAATGCAACCATAACAGCAATCTGTCAAAACAGTATAGTCTGCAAAGAATGCAAGATTATCAATACTTCCCTAACTCCAAAAATTATTAAATAAAATTCCCAATGTAGTACATTTATCAGATCTCATTATGCAAAATATTTCAACATTATATCATGCTCTGACTTTTCTAGGGAATTTTTGCAACAGTGGTAAACTTTCTGTTTTCAAACAGCAACATGTATAGTAGCAAAATAAGCATGGCAAAGGCTATCCTTGACTTTTTTATTGAAAATAAAGATGCAAAACATTATTATAACTAACAGCAAGAAAATCTAAATAAAATAAAATGACGCTCCAAGCAAAACACATATCATGTGGTGAAAAAAATATAGCTCCAAGTAAAGTTACCGATGAACGAAGACGAAAGAGGGGATGCCACCTGGGGCATCCCCAAGCTTAGGCTCTTGATTATCCTTGAATATTACCTTGGGGTGCCTTGGGAATCCCCAATCTTAGGCTCTTTCTACTCCTTATTCCATAGTCCAACGAGTCTTTACCCGAAACTTGAAAACTTCACAACACAAAACTTAACAGAAAACTTGTAAGCTCCGTCAGCGAAAGAAAACAAAACACCACTTCAAGGTACTATAATGAAATCATTATTTATTTATATTGGTGTTAAACCTACTGTATTCCAACTTCTCTATGGTTTATAAACTATTTTACTAGCCATAGAGTCATCAAAATATGCAAACAACACACGAAAAAACAGAATCTATCAAAAACAGAACAATCTGTAGTAATCTGTAACTAACGCAAACTTATGGAACTCCAAAAATTCTAAAATAAATTGGTGGACCTGAGGAATTTGTCTAGTAATCATCTGAAAAAAGAATCAACTAAATATAACTCTCCAGTAAAAGTTGAAGCTAATCTCGTGAGCGCTAAAGTTTCTGTTTTTTACAGCATGATCATAAAGAATTCACCCAAGTCTTCCCAAAGGTTCTACTTGGCACAAACACTAACTAAAACACAAAACCACATCTAAACAGAGGCTAGATGGATTATTTATTCCTAAACAGAACCAAAAAGCAAGAAACTAAAATAAAATTGGGTTGCCTCCCAACAAGCGCTAACGTTTAAAGCCCCTAGCTAGGCATGATTATTTCAATGATGCTCACATAAGAGATAAGAATTGAAACATAAAGAGAGCATCATGAAGAATATGACTAGCACATTTAACTCTAACCCACTTCCTATGCATAGGGATTTTGTGAGCAAATAACTTATGGGAACAAGAATCAACTTGCATAGGAAGGCAAAACAAGCATAACTTCAAAAATTTAAGCACATAGAGAGGAAACTTGATATCATTGCAATTCCTACAAGCATATGTTCCTCCCTCATAATAATTTTCAGTAGCATCATGAATGAATTCAACAATATAACCAGCACCTAAAGCATTCTTTTCATGATCTACAAGCATAGAAATTTTACTACTCTCCACATAAGCAAATTTCTTCTCATTCGAAATAGTGGGAGTATCATAAGAGACTTGAACACTAAAAATTGTTTCCACATTAAAAGAGTAGTGTTCAGAAAAAGGGTAATCATAATTATAAAAATATTTGTAAATATAATCATCACTACTTTTTATAGCATAAGTTTCATCACAATAATCATCATAAGTAGCAACTTCGTTCTCATCATAATCGATTGAAACCTCTCCCAAGATAGTGGAATCACTAAATAAAGTTGACACTCTTCCAAATCCACTTTCATATTCATCACAATAAAATTCAACATCCTCCAAAATAGTGGGATCACTACTTCCTAAAGTTGACACTCTTCCGAACCCACTTTCATCAATATAATCATCACAGGTAGGAGGCATGCTATCATCATAACAACTTTGCATATCAAAACTTGAGAGGCTAAAAATATCATCATTATTAAACATAGCATCCCCAAGCTTGGGACAAACATTAATTCCAGCAAATATATTCTCAAATATGTCATCCTCATCAAACATAGCTTCCCCAAGCTTGGGCCTTTTCATATCATAAGCATAATCACTCTCATCATTAATAGTATGGATAGCACCAATAGTAAAGCAATTATCATCATCACAATGAGTAGTAGGAGCAACATCATTTGGGAGGGATACCTTTCTACCTTTTTTGCTCCTTCTTTTCTTTTTCTTCTTCACATTATGTGTAGGTTCAATCTTCCTCTTTGAGCTCCTTATTGATGAGATTGGTTGAATAGAAAGCTCCTCCTCGTTACCTGATTCATCATAAGAAATAATAGGAGGATATTAAAGTCTCTTCCTTTCATTAGTATTCTCTTCATCTTCTATTTGTTTTATTTTCTTTATGTAATTGGCAATATAAGGATTTTCAATGCAATTCACCGCACAATACATATAAATCTTTTCTAGATCAAAATCAAGAATTATATCAAGATTAAATTTTGGAATACCCTCAGTATCGTTTCATTTCTTCATAACCCAAAAGAAGGCTAAGTTCTTTATGATGCTCAAGGGTAATCAAATTATCACAATATTTGTACACGACTTGATCATGAAACAAATAGCATTGGAGCTTTAAATGACCATGTTCATTGCAAAGTTCACAAGGGGCACGAAAAATATTGAATCTTTCAGCACATTCATCTAGCTCTTCTTGCAACAATTTGGTTTCTAAGTACTTATGCCTCTTGCAATATATATCTTCTTTATTTGGTGTGTTAATGCAAACATGCACTCCACAAAAGTTGACATGCTTATGAGAGATATTTTCATCATGACTAGAGCAATCATCATTAGTACTATGGATATTCAAGGAGTTTATACTAACAACATTGCAATCATGCTCATCATTCAAAGATTTAGTGCCAAACATTTTAATGCATTCTTCTTCTAACACTTCGGCACAATTTTCCTTCCCATCATACTCACGAAAGATATTAAAAAGATGAAGCGTATGAGACAAACTCAATTCCATTTTTTGTACTTTTCTTTTATAAACTAGACTAGTGCTAAACAAGAGACAAAAAGATTCGATTGCAAGATCTAAAGATATACCTTCACTTACCTAGCCTCCCCGGCAACGGCGCCAGAAATGAGCTTGATGTCTACTACACAACCTTCTTCTTGTAGACGTTGTTGGGCCTGCAAGTGCACAGGTTTGTAGGGCAGTAGCAAATTTCCCTCAAGTGGATGACCTAAGGTTTATCAATCCGTGGGAGGCGTAGGATGAAGATGGTCTCTCTCAAGCAACCCTGCAACCAAATAACAAAGAGTCTCTTGTGTCCCCAACACACCCAATACAATGGTAAATTGTATAGGTGCACTAGTTCGGCGAAGAGATGGTGATACAAGTGCAATATGGATGGTAGAAATAGGTAATTGTAATCTGAAAATATAAAACCAGCAAGGTAACTAATGATAAAAGTGAGCGTAAACGGTATTGCAATGATAGGAAACAAGGCCTAGGGTTCATACTTTCACTAGTGCAAGTTCTCTCAACAATAATAACATAATTGGATCACATGACTATCCCTCAACATGCAACAAAGAGTCACTCCAAAGTCACTAATAGTGGAGAACAAACGAAGAGATTATGGTAGGGTACGAAACCACCTCAAAGTTATTCTTTCCAATCAATCCGTTGGGCTATTCCTATAAGTGCCACAAACAGCCCTAGAGTTCGTACTAGAACAACACCTTAAGACACAAATCAACCAAAACCCTAATGTCACCTAGATACTCCATTGTCACCTCAAGTATCCGTGGGTATGATTATACGATATGCATCACACAATCTCAATTCATCTATTCAAACCAACACATAGAACCTCAAAGAGTGCCCCAAAGTTTCTACCGTAGAATCACGATTTAAAACGTGTGCCAACCCCTATGCATAGGTTCATGGGCGGAACCGCAAGTTGATCACCAAAACATACATCAAGTGAATCACGTGATATCCCATTGTCACCACAGATATGCACGGCAAGACATACATCAAGTGTTCTCAAATCTTTAAAGACTCAATCCGATAAGATTACTTCAAGGGGGAAACTCAATTCATTACAAGAGAGTAGAGGGGGAGAAGAAACATAAGATCCAACTACAATAGCAAAGCTCGGGATACATCAAGATCGTGCTATAGAGGGAACACGAGAGAGAGAGAGAGAGAGAGATCAAACACATAGCTACTGGTACATACCCTCAGCCCCGAGGGTGAACTACTCCCTCCTCGTCATGGATAGCGTCGGGATGATGAAGATGGCCACCGGTGATGGGTTCCCCTTCGGCAGGGTGCCGGAACGGGCTCCAGAGAGGTTTTTGGTGGCTACAGAGGCTTGCGGCTACGGAACTCCCGATCTATCTTCTGTTCTGGAAGTTTTAGGGTACGTAGATATATATGGGTGAAAGGAGTACGTCGGTGGACCGAAGGGGGGGCACGAGGCGGGGGGCCCCCACCTCGTGAGCACCTCCCTTCTTTCCTGACGTGCACTCCAAGTCCATCGGGTGGCTTTCCTTCCAAAAATAACTTCTCCAGTTGATTTCGTTCTGTTTTGACTCCGTTTGATATTCCGTTTCCTCGAAATACTGAAATAGGCATAAAACAGCAAATCTGGGCTGGGCCTCCGGTTAATAGGTTAGTCCAAAAAATAATATAAAAGTGGATAATAAAGCCCAATATTGCCTGAAACAGTAGATAATATAGCATGGAGCAATCAAAAATTATAGATATGTTGGAGACGTATCAACTTCATCTCCTTGCCTTTGACTGGGCATCCCTGACGCCCTACATGTTTTCGCAGGGCGCCGCCGATGTTCCATGCACTCTCCTGCACTTCATGGACGGCGAGTTGATCGATGTCGCCAAGGCCAGAATCGTTCAACCGGGCAACCGCCTGTTCCACGGTAATCCGATGCCACCCAACGTGTATAGGGTTCAACTGGTTCGGGTGCTGCGGGGCTGCGCCGACTTGTTACCTTCGTTTCGACCCCCTGGGGCCGACGAAGATGATGTGATGACCCTCAACGCCTGCTTAAGATGGCCCCTGTTTGGCCGAAGAGCTAGATTCGTTTGGGGGCGGGGGACACCACCCCACAAACAACACCGCCAGTCGTGCTGGCGCTAAGCCATGGCAAGACCGCCGCAACGCTACCGGACATGCCGGACATGCATATGGCACAGGATCCGGACATGCATATGGCACAGGATCCGGATGACGACGATGACGGTACATTTACCAACGTAGATAAGTACTTCAATGAACATGGGTACGGTGATGAATTCTTGGGCCTCCTTCTCAAGAAACCAACCCTGCAAAAGACGATCACGATCTAGCTGGTACCGCAGAGAAACCCAATTGCAACAGGCGTCGTCTGGCGTTCAGTTCTCAGGAGACGCCTCCAGCTGTGTAACATCCCAAATTTTTAAAATTTGGAATGTTAGTATGATCATTCTTTTCATCATGATTTCTATGCATATTTGAAATTTTCCGAATATTAAAATCATTATTGCAACTTAAGGCAAATTATTGGAGTGGAGATAACATGACTTCTCCCCTGTTATAAAAAGTTCATAATGATCAAAATATTGTTTGGAGATCACCGATGTATTTACGCAAGTTTTGAACTCCAAATGATTTTTTTGATTTGTTTTATCTTGCTCTTTGTGTGTTCTTTATTGCATAAAATAGTTTTACAAAATTTCATTAGTGCTGGAATTATATTTCATGTAGTGTATATTAGTAGTAGTATTTTACTGTGTGTTGCGGTATTTTTTAGTAAGTCATATGGTATTTTGTCTTCTCAAATTAAACCTCCTAGACAATATTATACTTTCCTAGAGTTTACTATTCATCAGGGCTCCCAGCGCAGCCCATTTCTATGCATAGCCCACTACGCTGGAGTAGCGCAGCAGTAGCTAGCAGGCCGAAGCCCATCGAGCAGCCCACCCCGCCGGTTTTTTTTCCTCTCTGCCCCTGACCACTCTGACCCACATGTCATCTCTCTCCTTCCCGTGTTCTTCCTGGAGACCACTTCCCGATCCAAATCCTTGCTGACTCGGCTTAGATCTCGTCCCTCTCGCAAGGTAACTACTCTATAAATAGTCCCCTTGCTCTTCTCTAGCGATTTTTGGCAAAATCCATCACTCCTGTGCCCTAGAACTCACCGCTGGATCTCACCGGAGTTCACCGCCGTAGAAGCTTTCCGCCGGTCGATCCCGCCGCGTCCGAAGGTTCCCAGCGCCCCTTACCTTCGGTTGTCTTCGCCTTGACCTCCTCTCTCTCCCTCACCTATTAGTTCTCGCAGGGAAGCACCCACCCGAGTGCTTCGAGCTCGCCCCAACGAACACCCCACCGCCAAGCTCCAGCCACCCTCTGCCGTCATCCCCGCTCGCCACCGACGCCGCTGAGGATGTCGTCGAGACCGCAGAGGAGATCCACGACCCGTACGCTACCCGCCGGAGTCTGGAGACCACCGGAGCAGGCGCCACCATCGCCGCCCGAGCCGCCCCGCGCCGTTCTTCCTCAAAGTCCGGCGGCCATCCTCTGTTTTCCGGTGAGCCATCCACGTCCGTCTGATCTAAGTTGGACAGCCCAGATTAGAACATGTTTTCTTTTTTTTTCTTCCAAGCGGTATGCACTATATAGCAGCCGACCGTCGTTTAAGCCTAGCAGCAAACACCATCTGGCCACTCACGTCACGCCACGTGGCAACGCCACAGCAGCCGCGGCAGTTCTTTCCAGAACGCTTTTATGGCATAATTTTTCTTTGCAGATTCCATACCAAATTTTCATTTAGGTATATCTTGAGATCTGTAACTCCAAATTCATCGATTCTTTTTCCTGTGTATTCGTAGTGACTAGGAGAATATTGAACAACCAAAGTTTCACATTTGTGAACAGTTCAAATTTGAATTTGTTTAAATTCGAATTCAAACTTCCGGAGGCCATATCTTTCAAACTGTTGATCCAAATTAGTTGATTCTTTTTGCATTGTGATCCTGCCAGCACGTAGATAATATATACCTACTATTACGTTCTGTTATTTAAGTTTTTATTTGAACTCATTGTTGTTTACTTTATTTTAGTGTTATGTGAGCATAGTTTATTTATTGGTGCCTTGGTTATCATATAGATTGTCCGGAGTGTGAAGCGGATCAGAATTAAGCGTTAGAGTACTTCAACACCGTTCAAGGCAAGTTTGCACTTTTGATTTTTCTCATCCTATATTCTGCTATGCATGTGTGATTTTTATGCTATGACATGTGCTTGGTTTGATATGTATGTTCTGTGTTGTCATATTCTGGTGTGATCAACTTGCTATGATAGACGTGGGCATATGTCGAGTGATCCATGAAAGTGGTGAGTGTTTATAGCCGTAGGCTCGGGATTATTAACCAGGTGAATGCGTCACGGGCAGAGCGCTCTATTGTCCCTAGAGAATGCGCCATTGACAGAGCGCACTTGAGGCGAGGTTTAGTTTTCGGAACTTAAATCAGGTGAATGCGTCCTTGGCAGAGCGCTCTATTGTTCCTAGAGAATGCGCCACTGACAGAGCGCACTTGAGACATACTTCTGAAATTCTTGTCATGTTTATTTAGAATCTTTGGGTTATCTTGGTAAGAGTAAATTAGAGACGGTTGTGAGTTCAGGTAGTGGAGGTAGGTGAAGACATTCTTCTCCAAACTAGTGTGTTTTGTTTGTCATACATTGCTTTGTGGATGTAGGTTTGCTATATCATATTGTGTGATTTGCCAATACATTCAATGTATTGACCCTTGTGGCTGCAACTTATCATGTTGCAGGATTTTCAGATGATCAGTGAGATACAGTAGGGTTGCGAGTCTTCACTCAACATGTTTGAGGGAGTCCCGGATTAGGGGGTGTCCGGATAGCCGGGCTACCATCATCAGCCGGACTATCATCATCGACCGGACTCCAAGACTATGAAGATACAAGATTGAAGACTTCCCCCCGTGTCCGGATGGGACTTTCCTTGGCGTGGAAGGCAAGCTTGGCGATACGGATATGTAGATCTCCTACCATTGTAACCGACTCTATGTAACCCTAACCCTCTCCGGTGTCTATATAAACCGGATGGCTCTAGTCCGTAGGACACAACAACAACAACCCTTACAATCATATCATAGGCTAGCTTCTAGGGTTTAGCCTCCTTGATCTCGTGGTAGATCCACTCTTGTAAACATCCACAATATCAATATCAATCAAGCAGGACGTAGGGTTTTACCTCCATCAAGAGGGCCCGAACCTGGGTAAAACATCGTGTCCCTCGTCTCCTGTTACCATCCGCCTAGAAGCACAGTTCGGGACCCCCTACCCGAGATCCGCCGGTTTTGACACCGACATTGGTGCTTTCATTGAGAGTTCCTCTGTGTCGTCACCGATAGGCGTGATGGCCTCTTCAATCGATAACGATGCAGTCCTGGGTGAGACTTTTCTCCCCGGACAGATCTTCGTATTCGGCGGCCGATCGCGGGCCAACTCACTTGGCCATCTGGAGCAGATCGAAGTTCGCCCTGGCCGTCGTGTCAGGTTTGAAACCTAAACTTCACGGCCGATATCCGGGGACTTGATCTTGATGGATATGAGCCCGTACCGAAGCGTGCAGGGCTGTCACGATGGGCATGACCTAACTCTGCGCGCGGACAGACCTTGGAGGTCCGACACGAATTCGCTCCGACCCATAGTCCGGAGCCGATCGCTCGGATCGAGGACGGATGGCTGGACACCGCCCGGGAGCTGCAACTTCACGGCGATGGAGCCGAACACTTACCTTGTCCCGCATAAAGCCCATGGCTTCGAGGTGCGGACTCTGCCGGACTCGAACCTCCTGCGCCCCGCCGGTCGAATCCGATTGGCGCCGATCATGGAATTCACCGCTGCGGACATCTTTCACCACTCGCCCTTGGCGATATCAGAATTCATGAAGCATCTCTCGCTATCCGGAGAGCCCGGCGAACTACGGCCAGGATGGTTGGGACGCGGACGACGAAGAAATTCAGAGCCCACCCACCACCCACTTCAGAGCCACCGTCGGCGATTTAACCGACGTGCTCGACTCACGACTCCAAGACATCAACGGTATGGACGACGATGTCGGAGACTACCAAGAACCAGTGCCTACAGGACACTGGAAGACCACCTTGTCATACGACATATACATGTTGGACACCCCAAAGGGAAGCGATAACGAGGAACAACGGGACGCGGCAGAGGATAATCCCGCCGATAAACAACCAAAACGGCGACGCAGACGCCGCCCTAAGTCCCGCCTCGATCAAAGCAGCCTTCCTAACGACCCAGCGATAGAGCAGGGCAAACCAGCGGACGACGAACAGGACGAGCCGGATAATCAACCCCTTCACGGAGCAATCAACAGTCCGGACACAACACCTTCGGGAGTGTTCGGCGTCTCGAGTTAGGCCTTATATGCATCAGCTCCGAATCATGTCTTTGGTCAAATGTTGGGTTTGCCCGGCTCCCGTGTTTTGCTGCCTTACGTTCCGTATCATCGGCTAACGCGACTCCAGGAGAACTACTGCGATTGTGCCCCAGTTAAATTTGGCGAGCACCTCGAGAGAGAAAGAAAGCGAAACCGATGTCATGATACAGCGAGAGACTGGTCAACCACTCGATCGACCATAGGAATGTTTAGGATTCCTCCGCTTTGACGAAGGGCGTTTCCCGGCCAGGCACATACGCTCCCCAAATTCGGAGAGCGCGGTGCCCCCAGGGGCTATGTCGTAGCCCCACCCTCGAACTCCATGGCTAAGTGAAAGTGATAAAGCATTATAGTCCGGTTGCCTCATTTGCTACGCTACCACCTCCTTTACAGGACCGAGACGTCGGATTAAGTGTGAAAACGCACTATTTTTTGCGAACACCCCCGCACCTTGTGCGTGGGGGCTGAAGCCGACGACTGCCATCTTTCAGGTTATACACAAGTATACATGAACGACCGCATAGGAGATATTCTATTACTTGAACGCACAAGTATAAAAGGCGCTTACATCATAAATATCGTTTTACATCATATACACGTTCATTCGAACGTAACATTTTTTGAGCACTGCGACTCTATTACACGAGCACCACGCAGCACTTCGCCAAAATATTGCTCGGCGGGTAACCGGTTATCATCCGAACCCGGGGTCGCAATAGCGGTGGCATCCATCTCTGTCCAATGTGTCTTCACACGGGCGAGCGCCATCCGCGCACCCTCTATGCAGGCCGACCGCTTCATCGCCTTGATATGCGGCACCGCCCCAAGAAATTGCTACAATAAGCCAAAGTAACTCTTCGGCTGGGGCCTATCCGGCCGGATATGGGTAACTATATCCGTCATAGCAAGCCCGGACAACCTATTTAGCTCAGCCCACTCGGCCAAACGGTCGGTCAGCGGTAGTGAGCGCTACGGACTATGGAATTGAGACCAATACAGCTCTTCCGTCTTGTGATCCTTCTGGCTTCGAAAATGCACAACGGCATCCGTCGCACTCGCTGCTAAGGTCCATATAAGGGTCCTCTGGACCCCACAGTTGGCCCAGCTGAGCATATTTTGGATCCGTAAACCTTCGGCACAGCAGAAAAGGCTTGCCAGCTACAATATCTCCGGCCTGGCGCAGCTCTTCCTTTATAGCCCGCATTGCAGAGCGGGCATCCTTGGCTTCGGTGGTGGCCTTCCGCAGGTCTTCTTGCCCCGCTAGGAGCTCCTTCCCAAGAGCCTCATTGCGGTCGGTAGCATCTTTTAACTTCATGGCCATTTCGCCATCTCTTCCCTACTCCGGCAGTGTGCGACCCTTTCAGTCGCTAACTCCTCGGCCGCCCTCGAGGCCGCCGCATTACTCCTTCTGGCCTGCTCCTTGGCTTGAGCAAGTTCGGCCCGAAGGCTCTCCACAGCAGCGGCACTATCTGCATTTCACGCACATATTGTAAGGAGCTGGCTTCGGCTCCCTTACCAAGTGACCGCACAGTAACACTTACCTTGCGACTCATCAAGTCGCCTGTTGACCAGCGCGATGTCCGCATCCGCAACATCGAGTTGTCGCATTAGTTCAGCAACTCCATCAGTCCGGCTGGCCCCCGGACGACCCGCCACCTACATCGGCATGACGGGAATTTAAACCTGCGATTTTGATCCTCGGCACGCTGTCGATTTCGACAACCTACCGAGTCTCAGGGGCTACTATCTATACAGGGCGCATTCTATATGCAGAACTGTTAAAAGGTGTGTCATTTTTACGTACCTCAAACCCCGCCAGCAAACTCCTGACGGCATCGTGCAACCCGCCTTCGGCGGACGAAATCCTTTCAATCACCATGCTCATCAATGCGTGGTGATCTTCTGAGATAGACGCCTTCTCAAGCAGATCCTTCAGCCGTACACCAGTTGGCACCGAACTATCCGGCTTTGCCAAATACGGGGCTCCTCCGTGGCGACACTTCAGCTCGTCCGCCCTATCCGACGGCGCCCCGGACGGAGGCGTCTCGCTCTCTATCATCTCCGGACGAAGGTCCCCCGAAGACGAGCTCATTTGCGAAGGACGGAGATCCGAACTACAAGGTAAAAACTTTAGTTATCCTTAGAAGCACAAATAGGGATGTCTCTTATTATACAACTCCTTTCTTTCTACTTACGGCTCGTTGGAGGGCTGACTCTTTAAGGGATATTGTGCGGCCGGGGCCTCCCCGGACGCAGGACCCTCTGGCAAAGATTTCTTCCCCTGTTTAGGGGCTTTTGCCCCCAGGTCCTTGGAGGCAATCCTCTTCTCCCCTTGGAGGGAGGGATTCTCGATCCCCCCTCTTTCAAGAGCCTCCTTAGGCGAGGCAGTAGCTTTCCTGCTTTCCCCTTCGTCTTCCTCTGAAGGCGCAACCTCAAGCATCCGGACCAGCACGGGATCCGGCGCGGTCTCGGGGAGGGGGGCCGGACACCATATCAATTTTGCTTCCGCTATTCACTCCTGTGTAGAAGGAAGTTGGTCATAAGGCGAATCATCGAAAGGCAAACAAACGGTATGTCCGGACTCGGAACTACTTACTTGATTATCCGGGCGATTGCAGCTTAGGCCAGCATCCTCGGTCAATTCCGGACGCACCTCTTGCGATCCGAAGAATAATTTGTACATCTCCAGGGGTGTCATACCCATGAAGTGTTGAAGAATCCGTGGGCCTCCGGATTAAACTCCCATAGCCGGAGAGGGCGGCGTTTGCGAGGCGCGGAGACGCCTAATCAGCATAACCTGCATCACCACCACCATATCGACCTCCCTTGTTTGGAGATCTCGAATCCGGCCTCGCAAGAGGGGCACGTCCTTTGACGGCCCCCAGTTGAGCCCTTGGTTGACCCACGACATCAACCGTCGTGGAGGTCCTGGGCGGAATAGGGGCGGCGGCTTTTGTCTGCGGCCCCTCGGAACGGTAATATAGAACCACTCTTGCTGCCACGGGCCGAGCTCCTCTTGGAAGGAGCCCGCAGGCCACGGGGCATCGGCTCTCCTACTTATGGCCGCCCCGCCACACTCCGCTTGACGCCCCCCGATCATCTTCGGCGCCACATTGAAGGTCTTCAGCCACAGGCCGAAGTGAGGGGTGACGCGGAGGAAGGCTTCGCAGACGATAATAAATGCGGAGATATGGAGGATGGACTCCGGAGCCAAATCATGGAATTCCAACCCATAGTAAAACATGAGCCCTCTCACAAAAGGATCCATCGGGAAGCCTAAACCCCGACGGAGGTGGGATATAAAAACGACATACTCGCCGAGCTCAGGGGTGGGGATGGCCTGCCCTTCAGCAGGCAACCTGTGCGAAATCTCATAAGCCAGGTACTTGGCCTCCCGCAGCTTTAGCACATCCTCCTCCGTGACGGAGGAGGGCATCCACCGGCCCTGGAGGTCGGAACCGGACATCGTTGAAGGTCCGAAGCGCTCGAATCTGGAGCTCTGGGTGCTGGAACTTGGAGCGGGGAGAGGATTCAATGAAGGATTGAAGAAAATAAATGAGCCTTGGTCCCGTTATAAAGAGGGAGAATACCAAGAGCCGTCTCCGTGACCGTTTGGGACTCGCCTTCGATAGAGGGGGCGTGGCGACGGGCGCGGTTGGGTTACCCACGTCCGTATTGATGAGAATCCCGGATTAAGGGGGAACACGATCTCTGCTTCGACAAGACGTGCCAAGGAAACCGCTTCGCTAAATGCGATGAGGTGGTAAAGTAAAAAACAATTCAAGTAATGGCTTGGTAGTGGTGTGACGTCATGCCACAAAAAACGTCAGCAGATTGAACTTGTGTATATATTATTCTCTCTACGGTGGAACGTGGAATTTATTTTGCAGAGCCGGACACTATCCTGGTGTTCACAATCTTCTATCATTCGGAGGAGGAACCCGCCTTGCAATGCCAAGCAATATACGCGCCGGACTTATCGTCATTGAAGCCTGGTTCAGGGGCTACTGAGGGAGTCCCGGATTAGGGGGTGTCCGGATAGCCGGACTACCATCATCAGCCGAACTATCATCAGCCGGACTATCATCATCGACCGGACTCCAAGACTATGAAGATACAAGATTGAAGACTTCGCCCCGTGTCCGGATGGGACTTTCCTTGGCGTGGAAGGCAAGCTTGGCGATACGGATATGTAGATCTCCTACCATTGTAACCGACTCTATGTAACCCTAACCCTCTCCAGTGTCTATATAAACCGGATGGCTCTAGTCCGTAGGACACAACAACAACAACCCTTACAATCAGACCATAGGCTAGCTTCTAGGGTTTAGCCTCCTTGATCTCGTGGTAGATCCACTCTTGTAAACATCCACAATATCAATATCAATCAAGCAGGACGTAGGGGTTTACCTGTTGGGGAACGTAGTAATTTCAAAAATTTTCCTACGATCACGCAAGACCATGGTGATGGCATAGCAACGAGAGTATAGAGTATCCGCCCACGCACCCTCGTGAGACCGAAAGCGAAGCGTTATAACAACGCTGTTGATGTAGTCGTACTTCTTCCCGATCCAACCGATCCAAGTACCGAACGACGGCACCTCCGAGTTCTGCACACGTTCAGCTCGATGACGTCCCTCGAACTCCGATCCAGCCGAGTGTTGAGGAGAGTTTCACAAGACGACGGCGTGGAGCGATGATGATGTTCCACCGACGCAGGGCTTCGCCTAAGCTCCGCCACGGTATGATCGAGGTGTAATCTGGTGGAAGGGGCACCGACACGGCTAAGGAACGATCTAATCGATCAACTTGTGTGTCATGGGGTGCCCCTGCCCCAGATATAAAGGAGGGAAGGGAGGGGCTGGCCGGCCAGGAGGGAGGCGCATCAGGTGTCCTACTCCTACTAGGAGTAGGATTCCCCCAAATCCTAGTCCAACTAGGGTTTGACCAAGGGAGAGGGAGAGAGGCGCCACCCTTCTCCTAATCCTAATAGGACTAGGGAAGGGGGAGGGCTGCTGCCAGCTATAGGGCCCCCTTTCTCTTTCCCTTAAGGCCCATCAAGGCCCATTGACTCCCGGGAGGTTCCGTAACCCCGGTACTCGTAAAATTCCCAATTTCACCCGGAGTGATTCCGAGTCCAAACATAGGCTTCCAATATATCAATCTTTATGTCTCGACCATTTGAGACTCCTCGTCATGTCCGTGATCTCATCCGGGACTCGAACAACCTTGGTACATCAACATCATAAAACTCATAGTAAGCATCATCGAAGCGTTAAGCGTGCGGACCCTACGGGTTCGAGAACTATGTAGACATGACCGAGACACCTCTCGGTCAATAACCAATAGCGGGACCTGGATGCCCATATTGGTTCCTACATATTCTACGAAGATCTTTATCGGTCGAGACCGCATAACAAACATCGTTGTTCCCTTTGTCATCGGTATGTTACTTGCCCGAGATTCGATCGTCGGTATCCAATACCTAGTTCAATCTCGTTCGGCAAGTCTCTTTACTCGTTCCGTAATACATCATCTCATAACTAACTCATTAGTTACAATGCTTGCAAGGCTTAGGTGATGAGCATTACCGAGAGGGCCCAGAGATACCTCTCCGACAATCGGAGTGACAAATCCTAATCTCGAAATATGCCAACCCAACATGTACCTTGGAGACACCTGTAATGTACCTTTATAATCACCCGATTCGTTGTGACGTTTGGTAGCACCCAAAGTGTTCCTCGGCAAACGGGAGTTGCATAATCTCATAGTCATAGGAACATGTATAAGTCATGAAGAAAAGCACTAGCAACAAACTATACGATCAGGTGCTATGCTAATGGAATGGGTCATGTCAATCAGATCATTCAACCAATGATGTGATCCCATTAATCAAATAACAACTCCTTGTTCATGGTTAGGAAACATAACCATCTTTGATTAACGAGCTAGTCAAGTAGAGGCATACTAGTGACACTCTGTAGGTTTATGTATTCACACATGTATTATGTTTCCGGTTAATACAATTCTAGCATGAATAATAAACATTTATCATGATATAAGGAAATAAATAATAACATTTATTATTGCCTCTAGGGCATATTTCCTTGATCTCCCACTTGCACTAGAGTCAATAATCTAGATTACACAGTAATGATTCTAACACCCATGGAGTCTTGGTGCTGATCATGTTTTGCTCGTGGAAGAGGCTTAGTCAGCGGTGCGCAACATTCAGATCCGTATGTATCTTGCATATCTCTATGTCTCCCACCGGACCAAATCCGGATGGAGTTGAAGCGTCTTTTGATGTGCTTGGTTCTCTTGTGAAATCTGGATTCCTTTGCCAAGGCAATTGCACCAAGATTGTCACAAAAGATTTTCATTGGACCCGATACACTAGGTACAACACCTAGATCGGTTATGAACTCCTTCATCGAGACTCCTTCATTAGCTGCTTCCGAAGCAGCTATGTACTCAACTTCACATGTAGATCCATAACGACGCTTTGTTTGGAACTGCACCAACCGACAGCTCCACCGCTTAATGTAAATACGTATCCGGTTTGCGATTTAGAATCGTCCGGATCAGTGTCAAAGCTTGCATCGACGTAACCATTTCTGACGAGCTCTTTGTCACCGCCATAAATGAGAAACATATCCTTAGTTCTTCTCAAGTACTTAAGGATGTTCTTGACCGCTGTCCGATGATCCACTCTGGATTACTTTGGTACCACTGCTAAACTTACAGCAAGGCACACATCAGGTCAGTACACAGCATTGCATACATGATAGAGCCTATGGCTGAAGCATAGGAACATCTTTCATTTCTCTCTATCTTCTGCGGTGGTCGGGCATTGAGTCTTACTCAACTTCACACCTTGTAATACCGGCAAGAACCCTTTCTTTGCTCGATCCATTTTGAACTTTTTCAAAACTTTATCAAGGTATGTGCTTTGTGAAAGTCCTATTAAGCGTCTTGATCTATCTCTATAGATCTTAATGCCCAATATGTAAGCAGCTTCACCGAGGTCTTTCATCGAAAAACTTTTATTCAAGTATCCCTTTATGCTATCCAGAAATTCTATATCATTTCCGATCAATAATATGTCATCCACATATAATATCGAAATGCTACAGAGCTCCCACTCACTTTCTTGTAAATACAAGCTTCTCCAAAAGTCTCATATAAACCCAAATGCTTTGATCACACTATCAAAACGTTTATTCCAACTCGAGAGGCTTGCACCAGTCCATAAATGGATCGCTGGAGCTTGCACACTTTGTTAGCTCCTTTGGATCGACAAAACCTTCTGGTTGCATCATATACAACTCTTCTTCCGTAAATCCATTCAGAATGCAGTTTTAACATCCATTTGCCAAATTTCATAATCATAAAATGCGGCAATTGCTAACATGATTCGGACGGACTTAAGCATCGCTACTGGTGAGAAGGTCTCATCGTAGTCAATCCCTTGAACTTGTCGAAAACCTTTTGCAACAAGTCGAGCTTTATAGACGATAACATTACCATCAGCGCGGTCTTCTTCTTGAAGATCCATTTATTCTCAATTGCTTGCCGATCATCGGGCAAGTCAACCAAAGTCCACACTTTGTTCTCATACATGGATCCCATCTCGATTTCATGGCCTCAAGCCATTTTGTGGAATCTGGGCTCACCATCGCTTCTTCATAGTTCGTAGGTTCATCATGTTCCAAAGAATATGACTTCCAAAACAGGATTACCGCATCACTCAGTGCGGATCTTGCTCGTTGATCTCTGAAGTTCTCAGTAGAAACTTGATCTCAAGTTTCATGATCATCATCATTAGCTTCCTCCTATTTGGTGTAGGTGTCACGAAACTGTTTTCGTGATGTACTACTTCTCAATAAGGGAGTAGATACAGTTATCTCATCAAGTTCTACTTTCCTCCCACTCACTTCTTTCGAGAGAAACTCCTTCTCTAGAAAGTTTCGAATTTAGCAACAAAATCTTGCCTTCGGATCTGTGATAGAAGGTGTACCCAACTGTCTCCTTTGGGTATCCTATGAAGACACATTTCTCGATTTGGGTTCGAGCTTATCAGGTTGAAGCTTTTTCACATAAGCATCGCAGCCCCAAACTTTCAAAAACGACAACTTTGGTTTCTTGCCAAACCACAGTTCATAAGGCGTCGTTTCAACGGATTTAGATGGTGCCCTATTTAAAGTGAATGTAGCCGTCTCTAAAGCATAACCCCAAAACGATAGCGGTAAATCAGAAGAGACATCATAGATCGCACCATATCTAATAAAGTACGATTCGACGTTCGGACACACCATTACGTTGTGGTGTTCGGTGGCGTAAGTTGCGAAACTATTCCGCATTGTTTCAAATGTAGGCCAAACTCGTAACTCAAATATTCTCCTCCACGATCAGATCGTAGGAACTTTATTTTCTTGTTACGATGATTTTCCACTTCACTCTGAAATTCTTTGAACTTTTCAAATGTTTCAGACTTGTGTTTCATTAAGTAGATATACCCATATCTGCTCAAATCATCTGTGAAGGTGAGAAAATAACGATATCCGCCACGAGCCTCAACATTCATTGGACCACATACATCAAGTATGTATGATTTCCAATAAATCTGTTGCTCTCTCCATAGTTCCGAGAACGGTGTTTTAGTCATCTTGCCCATAAGGCACGGTTCGCAAGTGCCAAGTGATTCATAATCAAGTGACTCCAAAAGTCCATCGGCATGGAGTTTCTTCATGCGTTTTACATCGATATGACCTAAACGGCAAGTGCCACAAATAAGTTGCACCATCATTATCAACTCTGCATCTTTTGGTTTCAACATTATGAATATGTGTATCACTACTATCAAGATTAAGTAAAACAAACCATTCTTCAATGGTGCATGACCATAAAAGATATTATTCATATAAATAGAACAACCATTATTCTCGATTTAAATGAATAACCATCTCGCATCAAACAAGATCCAGATATAATGTTCATGCTCAACGATGGTACTAAATAACAATTATTTAGGTCTAATACTAATCCCAAGGTAGATGTAGAGGTAGCGTGCCGATTGCGATCACATCGACTTTGGAACCATTTCCCACGCGATCGTCACCTCGCCCTTAGCCAATCTTCGCTAATCCGTAGCCCTGCTTTGAGTTGCAAATATTAGCAATGTAACCAGTATCAAATACCAGGTGCTCTGCGAGTATTAGTAAGGTACACATCAATAACAAGTATATCACATATACCTTTGTTAACCTTGCCATCCTTCTTATCCGCCAAATACTTGGGGCAGTTCCGCTTCAAATGACCAGCCTGCTTGCAATAGAAGCACTCAGTTTGAGCTTAGGACCAGACTTGGGTTTCTTCTCTTGATCAGCAACTTGCTTGCCGCTCTTTTGAAGTTTCCTTTTCTTTCCTTTGCCCTTTTCTTGAAACTAGTGGTTTTGTTAACCATCAACACTTGATGCTCCTTTTGATTTCTACCTCCATGCTTTCAAAGATCGCGAAGAGCTCGGCATAGTTTTGGTCATCCCTTGCATATTATAGTTCATCACGAAGCTCTTGTAGCTTGGTGGCAGTGATTGGAGAATTCGTCAATGACGCAATCATCCGGAAGATTAACTCCCAGTTGAATCAAGTGATTGTTATATCCGGACATTCGAGTATATGCTCACCGATGTAACCATTCTCCTCCATCTTACAGCTATAGAACTTATTGGAGACTTCATATCTCTCAATCCGGGCATTCGCTTGGAATATTAACTTCAACTCCTGGAACATCTCATATGCTCCATGGTGTTCAAAACGACGTTGAAGTCCCGGTTCTAAGCCGTAAAGCATGGCACACTCGAACTATAGAGTAGTCATCAGCTTTGCTTTGCCAGACGTTCACAACTTCGGCGCAGCCCTTGCACCAGGCCTGGCACCTAACGGTGCTTCCGGGACGTAATTCTTTTGTGCAGCAATAAGGATAATCCTCGTTACGGACCCAGTCCGTAATTGCTGCCATCATCTTTCAACTTTGCTTTCTCAAGGAACGCATTAAAATTCAACGGAACAACAGACGAGCCATCTATCTACACATCATAGACAAGCAAGATACTATCGGTACTAAGTTCATGATAAATTTAAGTTCAATTAATCATATTACTTAAGAACTCCCACTTAGAAAAATATCCTCCAATTCTCTAAGTGATTGCGTGATCCATTTCAACTACACCATGACCGATCATCACGTGTGATGGAGTAGTTTCAATGGTGAACATCAATATGTTGATCATATCTACTATATGATTCACGCCGACCTTCGGTCTCCGTGTTCCGAGGTCATATCTTATATGCATAGCTCGTCAAGTATAACCTGAGTATTCGCGTGTGCAACTGTTTTGCACCGTTGTATTTGAACGTAGAGCCTATCACACCCGATCATCACGTGGTGTCTCAGACGAAGAACTTTCGCAACGGTGCATACTCAGGAGAACACTTCTTGATAATTTAGTAAGGATCATCTTATAATGCTACCGTCAATCAAAGCAAAATAAGATGCATAAAGGATTAACATCACATGCAATCAATATAAGTGATATGATATGGCCATCATCATCTTGTGCTTGTGATTCCATCTCCAAGCACCGTCATGATCACCATCGCCACCGCGCGACACCTTGATCTCCATCGTAGCATCGTTGTCGTCTCGCCAACTATTGCTTCTACGACTATCGCTACTACTTAGTGATAAAGTAAAGCAATTACATGGCGCTTGCATTTCATACAATAAAGCGACAACCATATGGCTCTGCCGATTGCCGATAACTCGGTTACAAAACATGATCATCTCATACAATAAAATATAGCATCACGTCTTGACCATATCACATCACAACATGCCCCTGCAAAAACAAGTTAGACGTCCTCTACTTTGTTGTTGCAAGTTTTACGTGGCTGCTACGGGCTGAGCAAGAACCGTTCTTACCTACGCATCAAAACCACAACGATACTTCGTCAAATAGACTCCGTTTTAACCTTCTCAAGGACCGGGCGTAGCCACACTCGGTTCAACTAAAGTGAGAGAGACAGACACCCGCCAGTCACCTTTAAGCAACGAGTGCTCACAGCGGTGAAACCAGTCTCGCGTAAGCGTACGCGTAATGTCGGTCCGGGCCGCTTCATCTCACAATACCGCTGAACCAAAGTATGACATGCTGGTAGGTAGTATGACTTGTATCGCCCACAACTCACTTGTGTTCTACTCGTGCATATGACATCAACGATAAAACCAGGCTCGGATGCCTTCGTTGGGGAACGTAGTAATTTCAAAAATTTTCCTACGATCACGCAAGACCATGGTGATGGCATAGCAACGAGAGTATAGAGTATCCGCCCACGCACTCGTGAGACCGAAAGCGGAAGCGTTATAACAACGCTGTTGATGTAGTCGTACTTCTTCCCGATCCAACCGATCCAAGTACCGAACGACGGCACCTCCGAGTTCTGCACACGCTCAGCTCGATGACGTCCCTCGAACTCCGATCCAGCCGAGTGTTGAGGAGAGTTTTGTCAAGACGACGGCGTGGTGGACGATGATGATGTTCCACCGACGCAGGGTTTCGCCTAAGCTCCGCTTCACGGTATGATCGAGGTGTAATCTGGTGGAAGGGGCACCGACACGGCTAAGGAACGATCTAATCGATCAACTTGTGTGTCATGGGGTGCCCCTGCCCTCATATATAAAGGAGGGAAGGGAGGGGCTGGCCGGCCAGAGGGAGGCGCACGGGGTGTCCTACTCCTACTAGGAGTAGGATTCCCCCAAATCCTAGTCCAACTAGGGTTTGACCAAGGGAGAGGGAGAGAGGCGCCACCCCTTCTCCTAATCCTAATAGGACTAGGGAAGGGGAGGGCTGCGCCAGCTATAGGGCCCCTTTCTCTTTCCCCTTAAGGCCCATCAAGGCCCATTGACTCCCGGGAGGTTCCGTAACCCCGGTACTCGATAAAATTCCCAATTTCACCCGGAGTGATTCCGAGTCCAAACATAGGCTTCCAATATATCAATCTTTATGTCTCGACCATTTCGAGACTCCTCGTCATGTCCGTGATCTCATCCGGACTCAACAACCTTCGTACATCAACATCATAAAACTCATAGTAACTGCCATCAAACGTTAAGCGTGCGGACCCTACGGGTTCGAGAACTATGTAGACATGACCGAGACACCTCTCGGTCAATAACCAATAGCGGGACCTGGATGCCCATATTGGTTCCTACATATTCTACGAAGATCTTTATCGGTCGACCGCATAACAACATCGTTGTTCCCTTTGTCATCGGTATGTTACTTGCCCGAGATTCGATCGTCGGTATCCAATACCTAGTTCAATCTCGTATCGCAAGTCTCTTTACTCGTTCCGTAATACATCATCTCATAACTAACTCATTAGTTACAATGCTTGCAAGGCTTAGGTGATGAGCATTACCGAGAGGGCCCAGAGATACCTCTCCGACAATCGGAGTGACAAATCCTAATCTCAAATATGCCAACCCAACATGTACCTTCGGAGACACCTGTAATGTACCTTTATAATCACCCGATTACGTTGTGACGTTTGGTAGCACCCAAAGTGTTCCTCGGGCAAACGGAGTTGCATAATCTCATAGTCATAGGAACATGTATAAGTCATGAAGAAAAGCACTAGCAACAAACTATACGATCAGGTGCTATGCTAATGGAATGGGTCATGTCAATCAGATCATTCAACCAATGATGTGATCCCATTAATCAAATAACAACTCCTTGTTCATGGTTAGGAAACATAACCATCTTTGATTAACGAGCTAGTCAAGTAGAGGCATACTAGTGACACTCTGAGGTTTATGTATTCACACATGTATTATGTTTCCGGTTAATACAATTCTAGCATGAATAATAAACATTTATCATGATATAAGGAAATAAATAATAACATTTATTATTGTGACATCGACTCGCAAATCTCTCCTCCTTTCCGATATTAGTTGATTGAACCCACAAAGTTCACAGTTTCGTAACGTCAACATTACACTTCGTTATCAATCAAATTCTAGCCATCATCTTTCCAGCGATCTTGACGCTCAAGATGCTGATAATTCATTCGTCTTTGCAATTTTATCCACTAGCTCTACTTTCATGTACTGAGTATACTTATATGTCCTATTCATGATTCATTTGACTCATTGTGACTCGAGTACTTGCTTATGAGCAAGTTATTCCTGTGCTTCTTATCATATGTTCTGATTGCAGTCAGGTCTGATTAAGACTTCTAGATCTGTGACCTGCCAATGTGTCAATTTTGCACTATTTGATTTATCTGAATGTGTTAGCTTTTATGTATTCAGTGTTTTAATAGTGTTATTGCAATTATTGCTGACATATGAACGGGACATGTGTCAGGTTATTCACAGCTTCAGGTTAATTCCAAGATTTTCGTAGATGCTAGTGCCTTGATGTGCCTAGACGTCTTTGCAATTATCGTCATTTCAGTTTGGTTATATTTAGATGGTAATCTCATGCGTGTCATGCGAGGTAGTATGATCGTCATAGTTATTGAATGAGCTGTGAAGTTATTTTAAATCATATGGTGATTTGTAGTCGATTTAGAGTGGTATTAACTATTTAGTGTAGATTGCAGGTACGAGGTAGCATATGTTCACAAAGTTGTGTGTCCTATTGTTCGGATTGTATTCTGTATGTCATGTGATCTTATGCATATTTCGATTATTAGAGTTTTCGATGATGAGTACTTGGTGACTTTCTAACTATGTGTTTGTGCAGCATTAGTGATAGATTACTGTCATTTGACATCCATAGATGAGTTTGCCACTATGGAGGATATGTAGCCAATAACTTCAATACTTACTTCAACCTGTAGGAGCATTAGGCGTTGGCTACAGATCCTGACATCACTCGATTCATCATACTACCTTTATGTACAAGATGGTTCTCTCGTGGACCTATCCGACATTGCTCTAGCATGCTAGCGTTTGACTCCTTATTGTCTGTATTCTTGACTCCCATTACACGAACGCGGTGTACCTCTACAGATGAGCGATGCTTCTGGTACATTGTCGTGTCGGTGGATCTCTTCGCCTTCATGCTACTCACTGATCGTGGGATCTAACCATCAGGTTGACCTGTACAATCGTGTCGCAGGCCATCCTTGTGCATCCGAGACGTGAGCGATGCACGGTGCGGCATTGACTCAACACGCGAGACTTGGGATGGTCTTTCTGGACCCATGCACAGTCGAACTCCGTCGATCGGATCGGAAGCTCCGCCGACATCAGTCAGGTGAATTCCTACCCAGGACAGCATCCTTGGGGACGATTCACGCCGAGGCATACTGCAGCCATTGATCTTCTCGACCATCGGATCAGTACCTACCTCGGTCAGCTCTCGACTACGCCATATCCGGACGTCTCTAGCTGCTCGACAACCAGACCATAATCACCTTATGCTACCAAATAATCTCAAAGATTGGGACGCACGCTTGTCGGCAATCCAGGACGCGGACATCAGACAAGAATTCTTTCGCATCCAGTCGGAGTTTGCGGAAATCATCCATCAAGATGTCCTTCGTACCTCGGGGCAGTTCTCCCTCAGATATCAACCGTCCAACAGTGAGATAGAAATAACACTACAAATGCAGGCTGACAACACCCGTGATTTCATGACCATCACGACAGACGGCGGCTTCATCCACGCTCCGGTCCTTGAGTCGAGTCGAAAGTAGTGATGCTATGTAGTTCTGAAATATCGATTAGCTCATGTTGTAATTAAACATTAATGAACTTGTATGTCTCTTTGGTTTGGACAGTCGTTCAACTTATATGTAATCGATGCAATTTATTAGTAGGACCATGAATCGTGCTATTATGTGTTGCTTTTCTCTTCCGATCCTTTTGTTGCATACTTATATATTGCTTATGTATTGTCTATGAATTGCTACTAACGTTTTGTTTGGCTAGTGCATAGAGATGTCGTCGTATGTCGTGTACAAGGGTAAGGTTCGCGGAGTCTACGACGACTGCGAGGAGTGTCGGAGACAGGTTCACCGTTTCAGCGGTAACAGTTACAAAGGGTACACCACTAGGGCGGAGGCGGAAGCTAGATACGCACGCTATCTAGCGGGAGAGAGGAGGGGCGGAGGAGGAACTGGATGAAGACCAGTTTCATCGCGATGATGCTAATCGTGATGACCGCAGCTCTCTTCTATGTGATGGTAGTTTAGATGATCGATATCGACTTGTAATGTGAAGACAAACTCGCTACTCGCAGTCTCGAGACTTGTAATGTTCTAACTTTGTTCGGTCTTTTGAATTCGGAGACTAATATGATGAATTGTATTCGAAGACTAATCTTCTATTGTATTCGATAAATCTGATGTTTATATGTTGTGATGTCTATATTCTGTGCAGTAATATATTTTGTAACCTGTGCAAATATCAGAAAAGAAAAAAATTCCTAATATTCATACTAGTGGCGCACCACACTGCACTTTAGTGGTGCACTGCAATAAACACAGTAGTGGCGCATTATCTAGAAGTGCGCCATTAGTAACCCAGAGCACAAGGTAAATATGGCCCCCTGGGAGGCATAGTAATGGCGCACCGTTTGACATACTAATGGCGCACTCCCTGGTGCGCCACTATTGTCTGGTATACTAATGGTGCACCAGGGGTGCGCCATTAGTATTAGTTACTAGTGGCGTGATGATAGTGGCGCACCTGTAGTGCGCCATTAATGGCCAAAACAGGTGCGCCACTAATTAGCCTTTTCCTAGTAGTGATAGCATAGTAGTCCTACACATGCATACTACTATGTTGGTAGAGGGCACTACATGAGAAGTAAAAACATAGGATTGGTATGATCAAAGGTGCAAACTTGGCTGTTAAAGTTGATGAAGTACTCCGCACTCAAAGTCCTGACAATTCTACTCTTGGCACTCCGGACAATCTAGCGTAAGCAAGCAATAACATACATAAGTACTCATGCACAAGATTCAAACAAAAGGTCTCGGAAAACTTCAAAAACAAGCACATAGCTCTTGCGAATAGAAAAAAATTCAACAGTACTAAAATTGTGTGGATTAGATCCTCACAGAAAGTTTAGGTCAAGAGCTTTGATTTGCAAACAGAATCAACTCAAACGGAGTTAGGAAACTCAAGTTATGATCAAAATAAGTTCAAATTCAAATCTATTTGAATTCAAAATTTAAATCTTTCAAAAATATTTTTAAGTTGGTTTTTGGATAGATGAGATTATACTAAAGATTTTGGCGTTGATTTCATCGAATTTGGACAAACGAGCAAAAAGTACTGATCATTTGAAAACCAGGGGCTAATCTGTAAGAAAAACTATTTGCATCTGGTTCATTGACTACGAAACAGAAACTAATGGACGAACGTCCGCTACAGAAACTTAACCGATGAAACCGTTCACTACAGAAGCTAAACTAATGAACGTTCACTAAATAACAAAATGTTTCAAAAAAACAAATCGATCTGGATCGTCAGATCCAGATTGGACGAACAAGGAGGGGTGATGGTTACTGCGGCGGTGGAGATCGTCGGCGACGGGGAATAGCGGCGGCAACTTCAGACAGGGACGGCGGCTTCGGCAGCGGCGGGCGGTGCGGGGTGGTGGCGTGGTGGAGCAGCGGCGGCGGCGTCTGCGGCTTGCGGCGACGGCGGCGGCGGCTTGGCTCGATGCAGCGGTGGTGCGAGTTGAGGAGGAGAGACGGGGTTCGGGGTGGAGTATGTAAAGGAGGGGGCGACGGGTGGCGTGGAGGAGGGGGCAAGGCGAGGCGGCTACGGGAGTCCGGGGCCGATACAGCGGCGGCGGTCGTGTTCGCTCGGGACTCCATCCCAAGCTCGGGGACGAGCGGCGCGGTGCATTGGGCTGGCTGGGTGCTGGGCCGCGGCCTGACTGGCTAGATGGGTCGGCCCGGTCCGGTCGGTCCGAATTTAAAAAAAAAAACTTTTTCCAGAAATAATAAAAACACGAAAACCAATAATTCCAGAAATAATCACATAATTATATGGCCTTATTATTGACCTAGTGAACATTTTTCTGGACCTAAATGCCTATTTTAAAAACATATCTTTGCAAATAAAAATCAAATAAATGTATTTTGACTCAAAATTCAATTCCCAATATTTCTATTATGTTTTTTTTAAGAAGTCATGTTATCTTCTCTCATTATTTTATTTATTTTGGAATTATTGGAATTGAAAATTGATGCAAATCAATTTTGATCCAAACCCCACTTTGGAGAAATATAACATGGGTGTTTTGGGAAACTTCCAACTCTCTCGATTGGTCCTTGAGTTGCTTAAAGTCCCTTGGATCAATTTCAACAAAACAAAATTAAAAAATGCACAAATTATGAATGCATATGAATGATCTAATTATTAACATCCAAACTGAAAATTGGGATGCTACGTCATGCTTGTCGGGTCCTTAGGATTCAACCTCATGTCTGTCTCAATGCTTTGTGATCTTGATATGGTTGTTGTCTTTGGCAAGTATCGTTGTGTTGTGATCATGGAAGTTGACCATTCCAAAGTCTTCGAAGGCTTTAGGAGAGGAGATTTGTAAATCGTTGATTTATCTACAGGACCACAACCTGCCACATGTCTACTTGCAAAAGCTTCAGAAGGCTTGTTATGGCATCGACGACTTGGTCATGCTGGCATGAGGAACTTGCACATGCCCGCGAAGAAGAAGTATGTCATTGGCATCGAGGATGTTAAATTCCTCAAGGATCACCTGTGTGGAGCTTGTGAAGCTGGAAAGATGACTAAGGCTAAGCATCCCTCAAAGACTATCATGACTACCACTCATCCATTTGAATTGCTTCACATGGATCTCTTTGGCCCTACTCATTATGCTACATTCACCAATGTTGCATCTTTATATGGTTTTGTTATTGTTGATGACTATTCTCGTTACACATGGGTGCATATCATCACTTACAAATATGAAGTGCAGGAAGTCTTCAAACAATTTTCCTCGAGGGCTTCAACCAACTTTGGTGTGAAGATCAAGCACATCAGAAGTGATAATGGGACTGAGTTCAAAAATACTGGTCTTGATGACTACCTTGATGAACTTGGTATTACTCATGAGTTATATGCTCCTTATACTCCCCAGCAGAATGGCGTCGTGGAGCGCAAGAACAGGACTCTTGTTGAGGTGGCTTGCACTATGCTTGATGAATACAAGACGCCTCGTCATTTTTGGCCTGAGACAATTGATACTGCGTGCCACATCATCAATAGGTTATACCTTCACAAATTCTTCAAAAAGACCTCATATGAACTCCTCACTGACAAGAAACCCAATGTGAGTTATTTCAAAGTCTTCGGTGCTAAATGTTGGATTAGAGATCCTCATCACAATTATAGTTATCAAATGAAGGTTTTATGCTTGGTTACAGAAAGGACTCGCACACCTACAGAGTCTTCAACACCGTTCATCACAAGGTTGTTGAAACTGTAGATGTCCAGTTCGATGAAACTAATGGCTCGCAAAGAGAGCACCTACCTCATGTGCTAGATGAAAAGTCACCTGAGGAATCCATCAAGTTCAAGGCTACTGAGGATGTCATTCCTACCGAAGAATCTACTGAAGAAGTCATTCCAGAACGTGAAGAACATCATGTTGGTGCACCTGAAGAAAATGGTTGTGAAGAAAATCCTGAGCCAACTCAACATCGTCAACCCGCCATCCTCACGTTGCAAATGAAGTGCAGATCGAGAAAATCATCAGCGACATCAATGCACCAGGTCCTCTCACACGCTCAAAGGCTTCACATTTGTCTAACTTTTGTGGGCACTTCGCTTTTGTCTCTATCACAGAGCCCACCAAAGTAGATGAGGCATTTTCTGGAGCCTGAGTGGATTCAAGTGATGCAAGAGGAATTACATCAGTTCGAGCTCAACAATGTCTCGGAACTTGTCAAGCAACTAGACCCTCGCAAGCACAATATCATTGGCACCAAATGGATCTACCACAACAAGCAAGATGAAAATGGCCTTGTGGTGAGGAATAAGGCACGGCTTGTAGCTCAAGGCTACACACAGGTTGAAGGAATTGATTTCGATGAAAATTTTGCACCTGTTGCTAGACTTGAGGCTATTCGCATATTGCTTGCTTATGCTAACCATCATAATATCATATTATATCAAATGGATGTGAAAAGTGCATTCCTCAATGGTAAGCTTGAGGAAGAATTATATGTTGCTCAACCCCTAGGTTTTGAAGATCCAAAGCATCCTGACAAAGTCTTCAGACTCAATAAGGCCCTCTATGGCCTTAAGCAGGCCCCTCGGGCGTGGTATGATACTTTGAAGGAATTCCTCATAAAGAAAGGCTTCAAACCCGGTTCACTTGACCCAACTCTTTTCACCAAAACCTATGATGATGAATTATTCGTGTGCCAAATATATGTTGATGATATTATCTTTGGTTGTACTGACCAACGTTACAGTGACGAATTTGCCTATATGATGAGTGAGGAATATCAAATGTCTATGATGGGAGAATTGAAATTCTTCTTAGCTATTCAAATTTGTCAACAGTGCAACGGCATCTTCATATCTCAAGAGAAATACCTCAAGGATGTGTCGAGGAAATTCGGCATGCAAGATTGCAAAGGCATCAAAATACCTATGCCCACAAATGGCCATCTATGCACTGATGAAAATGGTATTGACTTTTGATCAAAAGGTATACCGCTCCATGATTCGCTCTTTATTGTATCTATAGGCATCTAGGCCAGATATTATGCTTAGTGTTTGCATGTGTGCCTGATTTCCAGCTACAGCGAAGGAATCACATCATAAGGCTGTGAAGCATATTCTTCGATATCTATCTCACACTCCAACACTTGGATTATGGTATCCCAAGGGCTCGGCTTTTGATCTCATTGGATATTCTGACTCTGACTATGCTGGTGATCATGTGGACCACAAGTCAACATCCGGCACATGCCATTTCCTCAGACGATCCTTGGTATGTTGGTCCTCGAAGAAACAGAACTGCGTATCACTCTCTACTACTGAAGCTGAGTACACTGTTGTTGGTTCATGATGTGCACAATTGCTATGGATGAAGCAAACCCTCAAGGACTATGGCATCAATGTGAAGAATGTGCCACTCTTCTATGACAATGAGAGTGCCATCAAGATTGCTCATAACCCAGTTCAGCACTCGAAGACAAAGCACATCCAGATTCATCATCATTTTCTTTGAGATCATGTATGAAGGGTGACATCTCTATCAAGCACGTGAAGGCTGAAGAACAGCTAGCTGATATCTTCACAAAGCCCTTGGATGAGAAGAGATTTAGCAAGTTGCGGTGTGACCTAAATACCTCAGAATCTTTGAATGTCCTTTGAAAAGGACACGCATCCTAACACTTATACAAAATTGATGACTTAGATGTGCAACACACGAAGTAACATTTTTCTTCAATCAATGAAGACTAACTCTCTAAGTGTGAAGAAATTAACGAAGAATCTGATTCTCAGAGCCCTACGACAATTGTACGCGGCGTCTGAAATCATCATTTTTATACGATGGGTCACGCCACCAACAAAAGTTGAAATTCTTCAATTTGAGTTTTTCCGTAGTTTTTGAAATTCCTCAGTTGTTCAAATTCTTCAACTTTGCAATGTCTTCACTCTTTCCGACCTTGTTCTTCATTAAGAGTCTTATTCTAATAACACCAGCCTTATTCTGCACATCCCCCACCAGATCGCCGCCGCCCCTCCCCTCCTGGCCTTCTACCGCGGCAGCGGCCTGGGAGCGCCGCCGCCCTCCCCTCCTGGCCTTCTACCGCGGCAGCGGCCTGGGAGCGCCGCCGCCCCTCCCCTCCTAGCCTTCTACCGAGGCAGCGGCCTGGGAGTGCCACCGCCCCTCCCCTCCCGGCCTTCTTCCACGGCAGCAGCCTGGAAGCGCCGCCGCCCCTCTCCTCCCGGCTTTCTTCCACGGCGGCGGCCTGGCAGTGATGCCGCCTCTCCCCTCCCTGCTTTTTCCTGTGGCCGCGGCCTAGGAGTGCCACCGCCCCTCCCCTCCCGGCCTTCTTCCGCGGCAGTGGCCGGCAGCGACGCCGCCCCTCCCCCCAGGCCTACTTCCGTGGCAGCGGCCAAGCAGCGCCGCCGCCCATCGCCGCTCGGCCTTCTTCCATGGCAGCAACCAAGCAACGCCTCCCCCACCAGCATATCGGCCTTCTTCCACGGCAGCAGGTCGGTAGCGCCGCCATCGAACTCCTCCGGGCCTGCAATTAGCTGTACTTCATCAGATGTGGATTGGTGCTGCCTCGACATCAAACCAATTCGAGCAAGGAGGACTGTGCGCAAGGTTCCTTCATCCACGACAGCTTCTTGGATTAAGTCTACAACGACCTTCAGAGCAAATCCTCCATCTCCGTTCACCTTGAGCAACGTCCAGACCGCTCATGAACTTCTGAAGGGCAAGTGGACTACACAGGCAAACGTGAAAGTTGTGCAGACGGACGAGAAGAGAACTTCCTCCTGCAAACGCAAGAAATCGCTGCAACACGAGGTAAGCAGTACACTTCCTCAACCATATCAGTTTAGTTATTCTAGACAAAGCAGTACACGTAGTCCAGTACGCTTACAAAAATGATGCAGTGCGTTTGCTTCGGTTCGTTGTGGGGGAAAATGCAGTGAACTTGCTCGGTTATGCAGTACGCTTGTGTAGGTTCATTACGGACAATGATGCAGTGCGGTTACTTCAGTTCACATTGCAGGGTGATGCAATCAGCATGCATTAGTTTCACAGTACCATTTGTAACACATTGCAGTTCGCATGATTCAGTTCATTTTGCCTGACAATGCAGCTCGGTCATTTTGTGTGCAGGAAATGACGTTCAGCAGATACAAAATGTCGCGCATAATTGACAACCCAGGGAACAACAACTTTCAGAAGAGTAAAGCTTCTTCTGAAAGAGATACTGGCTGGGTTACCCCTGAGATTCCTCGAGGATTCTTCACGACAACAAACATGGTGCACTACTCTTCGGAAGAGGATTTTTTCCAGGGAGAAGAGGTAGTCGAGGATGACGACGATGTCACCTTCATCTGGGAGGGCACTCACCGACAGGAGGATGAAGATGACGACGATGAAGTTGACCCAATAACAGTTCTCAACCCAGAGTATAAGCACGAGTTCACTACGTTTGGACAACATGTCCAAACAGTCAATGATGATGCAGTTGAACACGATGTTGCAGCAGATGATGATGATGTGCCACCGCTCCAAAATTTTCAAACCAATCCACTGAGACATCGTCACAACACTAGGTTACCACCACGTCCACCTGCTGCACCCCAAAACAGAGCTCAGCGTCCACCTGCTGCACCGAAAAATAGAGCTCCAAGCAGAGCTGCTGCATCAACTTCGACAAAGCGACCACCAACGGTGCCTCGGTCAAAAGTCAACAGCAGGTACAAATCCTCCTCACTATTGCCGCCGCGAGATCCTCAACTACACAGATCTGCTATAACCCCGCCATGTCCAATACAACCCGGCGAGCTGCAAACACCATCGGGTGAACGACTCTACACACATGTAAGTTTATGTTCTGAAAAATAATAATAATAGTTGCAGTCCATTCAGATAACATTGCAGTGCACACTGATATTTCTTGTGAGGTTTGACCTAGCATCTAATACATTGGATTCTTCTGAAAACTTAGGAACACTGCAATGCTTTTTTAAACTCGTATGCACTCCTCGTATTTAAAAAATAGAACAAAACAAATTATCTCATAGCGCATTGCGCTTAATGCAGGATAAAAACATGTCGTTGAACCTCATACCTGCCACTGGAATGAAGTTCACCACATACGAAAAGGCATGGGACTTTTACAACAATTATGCAAGATGTGCAGGGTTTGGCATACGCCAGAGGGCACAACACAAGACAAATACCTACATTGTCTGCTCAAGAGAAGGGACACACAAGCAGACTATGTCAGATTATCAAAGTAAACGTCAGAAGACATCAAAAAGGATTGACTTCAAGGCAAAGATTAGAGTCAAAAAGAGGAAGGACAGCAAATTTGTGATAGAAATGGTTGAACTCAACCACAAACACAAGATGCTGGAAAGCCCCGGGATGCTTTTGCACAAGCGATCGCACAAAAAAGACGATCCTTTGATAGACCAGTTAGTGAAAGACATGCAACTAGACAACCACACACATGCTCAGATGATGTCAATGTTGTCGCATATGTCCGGTGGTCTGCAGTACATGGGACATACTAGTCGCGACTGGGTAAACAAGTAAGCACATCACAGAACATATCGCTTGAGCATCCTGTCGGTAATTATTCCTGTTTGATGAGATGAGTTTGCATTGCGTTTGAAAATGCAGGAAACAAAAGTTTGCCAGAGAAGAGTCCCAAGATGATGTCAAGAAACTTCTGGTTTTCTTCGAGAAGATGCAGAAGATAAACCCAGAGTTCTTCTATGATTATGATGTTGATGCAGATAACCGTGTAAGAAACGTCTTTTGGGCCAATGCAAGTTGCAAAGGATCGTATGAAGATTTTGGAGACTGTGTTACATTTGACACGACGTATAAAACTAACAAATTGCACATGCCGCTGGGAGTCTTCGTGGGAGTGAACCATCATCTACAGAGCACCATATTTGTTGTTGCCCTCGTGCGAGATGAGACAATACCATCGTTCGAGTGGGTTTTCAAAACATTTCTGAGGTGTATGAACAACAAGCCGCCAATCTGCATCCTCATAGGTACAAAAAAAACCTGCATACTTACGTTTGTTTGGTGCACTTATATTTCTTCCATCTATCTTACACACACACAAACGACTTAATAAAAAACACTATTTGTGCCTTCTCAGACCAGTGTTCTTCGATGAAGGCAGCATTAAAAACTATCCTCCCACATACTCTGCATAAGTTGTGTCGGTGGCATATCATGAAGAAGTACAAAGACCACCTCGCCTTGCTGTATAAGGCGCACGAGAAACTCAAGGATGATCTCAATGCGGTGCTCAACCACCCACTAATGCCGTCAGAATTTGAACAAGCATGGAAGGACCTCATTCAGAGATACAACTTGCAAGACGATGAAGTGATGAATTCGCTGTGGGAAGACAGGCACAAGTGGATCTCGGCTTACTACAAGGAAGTTTTCTGTGCTCGGATGACTTCCACGCAGAGAAGCGAGCATGAACATGATCTTGAAGCAAAACTTTGTCAAAGAGAAGCATGATCTCCATCTGTTTGCTCAGCAGGTGGACGAGTGCATTCAGACCAGGAAGGCCGTCGAGCACGCAAAGACAGTAGCAAATGAGGTAAACAAAAAAGGTCCATCAAAAACTGCTAAAAAATATAACTATAGAAACAAACAATGTTTTCATTTATCTGGTTTGTAACAGTGCATTTCTGATCATGCAGTCAGAAGTAAAGACAACAACCCAGTTTGGGTTCGAAGTTCAGCTATCAAAAGTGTATACAAGGGCAGTGTTTGCAGATTTCAAAGAAACACTCTATCGTAGCACTGGATTCAGAGCAGAACGGTGCCCTGAGAACCCGACAAAGTATCTCGTACACCACTACAACAGATCGGATGCATTTGACTGGGCAAGGCATAATTTCCAAGTGGTCGCCGATGAACAGAAAGGTGTCTACGTATGTGAATGCAAACTCTAGACACACACAGGTGAGACTCCTATCAAAGAAGTTCACTTATTTAAAATGAACAAATAACGAAAAAATATATGTGTTTATTAATTTCATGCAGTTCACTTACAAAACAAAGAAATCATGTGTTGTCTGCAGGCTCTTTTGCATCCATGTGTTATGCATGCTTTCTCATTTGAGAGTACTCAAGATACCTGAGGTGTACATCATGAAAAGATACACCCGTAACGCAAGATCAAATGCGACGTTTGACAGAAGAGATTATGAACAAACATCACCAGATGGAACATCGCTTTTTTGCCGTAGAAAATTGATGACAGAAACAACAATGGACCTTGCAAACAGAGCGACAAGGTCTGACGCTGGGTGCCACAGAGCGTTGTCTGGTATGTGGGCACTGATCGAGGAAGTAGATGTGCTCAACGGAGAAGAAGAAGAAGCAGCAAAACTAAAGCAAGCAGAGAAATCCCAGCATGACAATAATGCCGAGCAAGTAGAAAATACCGAACACAGCTGAACTAGTGCTATCAAAAAAGAAACAATTCTTCCACGTCCTGTTTCAAACACAAGAGGAAGGAAGAAAGGGGGCGACGCAACCCAGAAAAAGGTTGCATGCAAGGAGAAAAATGATGACAAAAACAGTAAGCCACAGCCTGAGCTGGACAGTGATGGTCACCCACTGGGAATAAGAAGGTGCAAGACATGTAATGAAATCAGAGGCCACAATTCCAGGACATGTACAAAAAGACATGAACAAGAAAAACAAGGACATGGCGATGCACAACCATACAGAAATTCCACTCACAACACTAAGAGATGGACGAAACCAAGATGTTGTAGCATCTGCAAAAAGAGGAAGAGACACAATTCAAGAACCTGCCCCAAAAGAACAAGATCAGAAAATGAGGAAGACGAGGAAGATGAAATCAAAGAAGAAGATGGCGACACAACTAAAGAAGAAATGGCTTACGAAGAAGCAGATGAAGAAGAGGAGGAAGATGTCGGGACCCCGATCCAAGTCACATCGATCTAGCCGGTAACACCTCATATCACTTTGCGGCCTCACGCACGGTATTCCCACGGGTGTCGCCTTACCATGGCCCGGGACCGTTTGCGTCTTTTGGCTCACGTATATGATAGTGTCGCTAGCATCCATATGACAAAGAACCCGGGCCGACATGGCTAGTCGTGAACCCAAAGCGGCGCTAACCTATGGGAACAGGCATACATGAATCACATCGAGCATGTCGGTCATCAACGTATAAATTCGGGCTGTAGCACTGGGCTAACAGAACTCCGGTATCCCGGGCCGTAGCAGGCTAGGCAGGACTCCGAATAACACCGCATGACATTTCCCCGAAGGGACAGACATAGGAACGAAGTGAAACACATGCCGGCCAGTCAAGTGTCCAAGCAGTAGTGCTGGGCTAGCAGGACTCCGGTGAACCGGGCTGTAGCGGACTACTATCGCTCAGAAGCACGAGACTACATTTCCCCATAAGAGAGGCTACCAAGGATGAACAACTAGGTTGTCGGATCCCACACATAGCAATACAAGTTACACGTACGCATAACATGCAAGTATGTGCTGTACAACATGGCATCACAACATAACGCAAACTCATATAGATAAAGGCTCAGAAGAGCCACATAGCATTAAATACAAACAGGGGTCACATGACCCATCATTCAGAGCATACAAGCAACAAGCGGAAGCATTACATGTCTGAGTACAGACAACTACAAAGAAAAGACCGAGAAGCGACTATCTACAAGACCCTCCCAAGGGTACAAGATCGTAGCTGAGGTAACAAGCTACTGTCAAGTCCAAGCGGAACTACTATCAAGACCAAGTCTCCATTGCAAAACATAAATAAAACAACGTGAGTACAAAGGTACTCAACAAGACTTACATCAGATCCTATTATATATGCATTAGTATCAAGAAGGTAATGTGGAGTTTAGTTGCAGCAAGCCAGCTTTGACTCTGTGGCTATCCTATTCTCGACTACGAAGCTCTTGAGGTGAGACAACGTACACGCAGTCCACTAGTCACCACATCTATACACTATCGTGGATTCATTCCCGTCTCCGCACGGAAGGCCATCCATAGCACTCACACTTGTCTTGAGCATTTTAGAGTATCCACTTCAAGTTGTCTATGTACCACGTAAGCATCCAAGAAGTCCATAACCGAGGACACGGCTATTGAATAGATCATGATAACCCCGCAGGGTGTACTTCTTCACACGCTCTCGCCACTTACCGCCATATACCGTCATGTATCTCGGCAACCTTCAATCGGAAGCCTGGCGAGGGTGTCGGCCACGACCTGACTAACCACACAAGACTCTAGTCCAGGTTTATCGCCTATTCGGGTTTTCATCCGCAAGGAGATCCAGCCGGGTGTCGCCACGGCCCCAAACGATGTGAGCAGGGTTCCCAAGCCCACCATCCGGTGCCACTTGGTACACCGTGCCACAATGCCTAGTCTGTCCCAAGCCCACCACAGCCGGGTGCCACTCGATAGAAAAATAGCACTACCTACAAACACGAAACTAGTTGCGACTCTCGGACAGAGATCAAGTCGGTTAATAAGTCGAGAGGGCTTGGGCGCCGGAGCCCAATGTGTGGTAGTATCGAGTCATTGGACAACATACATAGAACTTCGATGCTTAAGGGCGGTTCCGGTGAGACAACCCACCATGTACTCCTACATGGCCTCTCACCGCTACCTTTACCAAATCGTGTTCACACACTTCACTCTCAAACATCGAACATAGAACTGTACTCCAATTCATTCCCAATGAATCAGACTGACACAACTCTAAGCAATAGCAGGCATAGCATGGTAGGAACACAACATGGCTCAATCAACTCCTACACATGCTAGTGGGTTTTCAACTATTCTTGTGGCAATGACAGGTCATGCAGAGGAATGGGTTCAACTACCGCTGCACAAAGTAGCAGATGAATCGTTGTTGTCCTAATGCAATAGCGAGAGCAGGAGCGAGAGAGTAGGATTGTATCGGAATGAACAAGGGATTTGCTTGCGGTAAATCAACAAGGAGGCCTTGCTTCACAGGCAGGTACTCTGAGCGTCTCGGAGTAGGACCTATCGAGAAGGCAGTGCCGCAATCAATACACAATCATATGCCACAATATGATGCATGAACATGGCATGTAGATGTGATGCTGTTTGAGCTAATGCAACTAGTATTCAATTTGAAAGAAGTCCATTTGAACCAAAGGTTCAAATGCAACTCCAAAATAAGCTCTTATAAATGCCATTTTAGTGTTTCACTTATACAGCATGTATAAGTTGGTTTGTCATGCATGAAACTAGTACAGATGGAAAGATTGCATTTTTCTGATAATTTTTCGTATATAATTTATTTCATTTGGAGTTACGGTTGAATTTCTATGAATTATTGAAGTCTTAGCTATTTTCTGGAATTTCCTGATTTATTTTAGTTCCAGAAAATATAATATTGCGCCAGCATGACGTCATGCATGCGTCAGCAGGTCAACCGGGGCTGACCAGGGTCAAACCTGACGTGTGGGGTCCACACGTCAGTGACACGGGGTTAAACAGGGGGTTATTTTAATCCTAATTAACAGATTAGTGGCGCTGGGCCCACTGTCAGAGAGACAACTAACTAACTGAGTTAATTAGCGCTAACTAAACTAACACCTAAACTAAACAGGGCATGGCCCACGCGTCAGTGACCCTGGGGGGGTCAAACCCCAGGTCAAACCAGTCAAACCCGCCGGCGGTTAGTAGCCGGCGAGATCCGCGCGTACTTGTGCCGGGTTTCCTCGTGGTGCTCAAATGACGCGCGGCTAGGCGCGTTGGAGAGCCAGCTCGATGGCGCGTCGGCGGTGGCCATGGCTGGGCACTGGGATGGCCGGAGTCGACGGGCGGCGAAGCTCGCTGCGGCCGCGGAGTTCGCCGTCTTGCGCTAACGCGTTTGGAGCTCAAAGCGAGAGAGATAAGGCGCTAGGGATGCTCTACGGGGCCTTACGAACTTGTTGGACTTGCCGGGGTGACCAAATGGTCACCGGAGCTGCGTCGACGGCGAAGGTTCGGCCATGGTGGGGAGGAGGGTTACGGCGTGCGGCCAGCTACACGGAGAGAGGGGAACGGTGGCGGAGCTCACCGCGGTTGCAGCGGGCGTCGAAGCGGGCTCGGGGACAACCGGACGGCGACGACGCGGCGATGGCGATCTGCGGCGGCCGGAGGCGAAGACGATGGCGAAGGCGGCGCTCCAGGGCTTCCCGCGTCACGTGGCTCGACGAGGAGGTAGCAGACGGCGGCGCGGAACTTGCGAGACCGAGAGAGAGCGAGGGGAGACGGTGGCCACGGGCGGGAGCAGCGGCGCTCTCGGTGCGGTCGGTGAAGAGAGGGGAGGGAGCAGAGGAGGAGGGAGAGCGAGAGAGTGGGGAGGACCCGGGCGCGCGTGGCGTTATGCTGGGGTCATCCAGAGCGACGAGGGGGAGGAAAGGCAGGTAGGGAGGGAGGAGGTGGCGCTGGCCTTGGCGCTGCTGGGCACGGACCTGCCAGATCCTCTGTCGGGGAGGAAGACGACAGAGGAGGAGGTGGGCTGGGCCGGGCTGGCCAGCTGGGCCGGCCAGGCCGCACAGGAGCTGGGCCGCAGGGGAGGTAAGTCAGGTAAGGTTTTATCCCCTTTTGTTTTCTTTTCTAATATTCTAACATTTGTTTGACTTATTTAAAATACTAAATAATTTTATTTTCTTATGCCAATTTTTATATGAGCTAGTGGTATTATTCCAGAGCTCCTTTATAAATGGCATAATCTTTGGACAATATTATATATATATATAATAATATATATCCAAGGCAAATAATTACTGCATTAATTCAAATGGCCAAAAATAAATACTTACGAGCTCCCAAAAATATTAGTTGGAATTTTACCTCGACCAATATTTTAGAGAAGCACAGAACATTTTCTTGGGCCAAATTGAAGCAATTTTTATTTGGGTCATTTCCAAAAATGATTCTGAGGGTTCCACAAATCCTCATTTCAAATTTAAATGAAATTTAAACATGATGCACAAATGACTAGCTAGCCTTGAGCATACCAGAACTAGGGATGTGACAACTCGCCCCCACTTGAAAGAATCTCGTCCCGAGATTCAGGGGTCGACGGAAAGAAAGCGGGGTACTCCAGTCGAAGACGATCTTCTCGCCCGGTAGCTTCTCTCGGAATGATGAGACCCTTTGAACCTTGAGAAACTTGATGTTACGGCGTCGGGTAACACGCTCTGCTTGATCAAGAATGCGAACCGGGTACTCTCGGTATGTGAGGTTGTCTTGGAGATCAAGCGTTTAAGTGGTCCACTCCCGGATAGGATCCGAGAAGCAACGCTGAGTTGAGAGGCGTGGAAGACATCATGAACTCGAGAAAGATGTGGGGGTAGTTCCAACTGGTAGGCAACCTCTCCTCGTTTAGCGAGAATGCGAAAAGGGCCAATGTAACGAGGAGCCAACTTGCCCTTGATACCGAAACGATGGGTACCCTTTAGAGGAGTAACCCGAAGGGAAGCCTTTGTCGCCAACTTCATAAGCCACTTCCTTATGACGACGGTCATATGGCTCTTTTGCGAGATTGGGCTGTTTTCAAATTCTCACGAATGATGCGAACTTGCTCTTACGCCTCTGGATCATATCCGGTCCAAAGAATTGTCTTTCGCGGTTTCTGACCAGTTCAAAGGTGTTCGACATCTTCGTCCATAGAGAATCTCAAAAGGAGCTTTCTTGAGACTGGATTGATAGCTATTGTTATAAGCAAACTCGGCGAAAGGAAGACATTTCTCCCAATCCATACCGAATGAGATAACGCAAGCTCTAAGCATGTCTTGAGAATTTGGTTGACCCTTTCCACCGACCACTTGGTGAGGGTGGAAAGCGGCATCAAGAAAAGATGGGTTCCCATGGCAGTTTGGAAACTCTCCGAAATGAGAAGTGAAAAGACTACCACGGTCTGAATTGATCTCTAGTGGAACACCATGGAGTGACACTATTAGAGAATGTATAAGTCAGCGAGCTGACTAGCGGTGATGCTCTCTCGAGCAGGAAGGAAGTGAGCCACCTTGGAGAGGCGATCAACGACTACGAAGATAGCATTATTCCTTTCTTGGTCTGGGAAAGCCGGTGATGAAATCCATACCAACTTTATCCCATTTCCACTCGGGAATGGCTAAAGGCTGAAGGGTGCCAGCAGGCCTTTGATGCTCTGCCTTAATGCGACGACAAACGTCATAGTTAGCAATAAACTGAGCAATTTATCTCTTCATCCTAGTCCACCAGAACCTGTGGCGTAGGTCCTGATACATCTTAGTACTACCGGGATGAATTGTGAGAGGAGATTCATGCGCCTCCTTAAGAATCAATTGTCGCAGATGTTGATTCTGAAGGAAATATGCCCTAGAGACAATAATGAAGTTATTATTTATTTCCTTATTTCATGATAAAAGTTTATTATTCATGCTAGAATTGTATTAACCGGAAACATAATACATGTGTGAATACATAGACAAACATAGTGTCACTAGTATGCCTCTACTTGACTAGCTCGTTAATCGAAGATGGTTATGTTTCCTAACCATAGACATGAGTTGTCATTTGATTAACGGGATCACATCATTAGGAGAATGATCTGATTGACTTGACCCATTCCGTTAGCCTAGCACTTGATCGTTTAATATGTTGCTATTGCTTTCTTCATGACTTATACATGTTCACAGTAACTATGAGATTATGCAACTCCGCCATTGGAGGAACACTTTGGTGCTACCAAACGTCACAACGTGAATCGGGTGATTATAAAGGAGTACTACAGTGTCTCCAAAGGTACATGTTGGGTTGGCGTATTTGAGATTAGGTTTTGTCACTCCGATTGTCGGAGAGGTATCTGGGCCCTCTCGGTAATGCACATCACTATAAGCCTTGCAAGCAATGTAGCTAATGAGTTAGTTACGGAATGATGCATTACGTAACGAGTAAAGAGACTTACCAGTAACGAGATTGAACTAGGTATTGGATACCGACGATCGAATCTCGGGTAAGTAACATACCGATGACAAAAGGAACAACGTATGTCATTATGCGGTTTGACCGATAAAGATCTTCGTAGAATATGTAGGAACCAATATGGGCATCCAGGTTCCGCTATTGGTTATTGGCCTAGAATAGTTCTAGGTCATGTCTACATAGTTCTCGAACCCGTAGGGTCCGCAACGCTTAAGGTTTCGGCGCAGTTATATTATGAGTTTGCATGTTTTGATGTACGAAGGAGTTCGAGTCCGGATGAGATCGGGGACATGACGAGGAGTCTCGAAATGGTCGAGACGTAAAGATTCATATATTGGATGATATGTTTAGGCTAAGGGTCAAGCCCATGAGGCTTTAGGTCGGTGCAAAAGGAGTTTTGCGGAGGCAGGGGCCAAACGCCGGAGACCGGAGGTCGGCCTGGGCGAACGCCGAGGCCCATGGCGTCTGGGCGACGCCAAGGATTGTGGCGTTTGGTCCTGGAGTCCGAGTGGGACTCTTGCCTTTCGGGAAAAACCGACTTTGAGGAGGTTTTGCTCCAAATTCGACCGGGGCTCAACATATAAATAGAGGGGCAGGGCTAGCACTAAAGACATAACAATTGATCCCTTGGATCTCTTAGCTGTGTGCGGTGCCCCCTTCCACCATATTCCACCTCGGTCATATCGTCGCAGAGTTTAGGCGAAGCCTGCGCGATGAGAGCATCATCATCGCCACCACTGCCGTCGTCTTGACGGAACTCATCCCCGACACTTTCTGGATCGAGTCCGGGATCGTCATCGAGCTGAGCGTGTGCAGAACTCGGAGGTGCCGTGACGTTCGGTGCTTGGATCGGTCGGATCGTGAAGACGTCGACTACATCAACAGCGTTGTTATAACGCTTCGCTTTCGGTCTCACGAGGGTGCGTGGACAGACCTCTCCCTCTCGTTGCTATGCCATCACCATGGTCTTGTGTGTGCGTAGGAAATTTTTGAAATTACTACGTTCCCCAACAGTGGCATCCGAGCCTGGTTTTATGCGTTGATGTCATATGCGAGTAGAACACAAGTGAGTTGTGGGCGATATAAGTCATACCGCTTACCAGCATGTCATACTTTGGTTCGGGCGGTATTGTGAGATGAAGCGGCCCGGACCGACATTACTGCAGACGCTTACGCGAGACTGGTTTCACCGCCGAGCACTCGTTGCTTAAAGGTGACCGCGGTGTCTGTCTCTCTCACTTTAGTTGAACCGAGTGTGGCTACGCCCGGTCCTTGCGAAGGTTAAAACAGCACCAACTTGACAAACTATCGATGTGGTTTTGATGCGTGGTAAGAACGGTTCTTGCTCAGCCCGTAGCAGCCACGTAAAACTTGCAACAACAAAGTAGAGGACGTCTAACTTGTTTTTGCAGGGCATGTTGTGATGTGATGTGGTCAAGGCGTGATGCTATATTTTATTGTATGAGATGATCATGTTTTGTAACGAGTTATCGGCAATCGGCAGGAGCCATATGGTTGTCGCTTTATTGTATGAAATGCAAAGCCATGTAATTGCTTTACTTTATCACTAAGCGGTAGCGATAGTCGTAGAAGCAATAGTTGGCGAGGCGACAACGATGCTACGATGGAGATCAAGGTGTCGCGCCGGTGGCGATGGTGATCATGATGGTGCTTGGAGATGGAGATCACAAGCACAAGATGATGATGACCATATCATATCACTTATATTGATTGCATGTGATGTTTATCCTTTATGCATCTTATCTTGCTTTGATTGACGGTAGCATTATAAGATGATCTCTCACAAAAATTATCAAGAAGTGTTCTCCGAGTATGCACCGTTGCAAAAGTTCTTCGTCTTTGAGACACCACGTGATGATCGGGTGTGATAGGCTCTACGTTCAAATACAACGGGTGCAAAACAGTTGCACACGCGGAATACTCAGGTTAAACTTGACGAGCCTAGCATATAACAGATATGGCCTTGGAACACGGAGACCGAAAGGTCGAACGTGAATCATATAGTAGATATGATCAACATAGTGATGTTCACCATTGAAACTACTCCATCTCACGTGATGATCGGACATGGTTTAGTTGATTTGGATCACGTAATCACTTAGATGACTAGAGAGATGTCTATCTAAGTGGGAGTTCTTAAGTAATATGATTAATTGAACTTTAATTTATCATGAACTTAGTCCTGGTAGTATTTTGCAAATTATGTTGTAGATCAATAGCTCGCGTTGTTGCTTCCCTATGTTTTTATATGTATTCCTAGAGAAAATTGTATTGAAAAATGTTAGTAGCAATGATGCGGATTGGATCCGTGATCTGAGGTTTATCCTCATTGCTGCCTGTAAGAATTATGTCCTTAATGCACCGCTAGGTAGCGGACCTATTGCAGGAAGCAGATGCATACGTTATGAATGTTTGGCTAGCTCAATATGATGACTACTTGATAGTTTAGTGCACCATGCTTAACGGCTTAGAATCGGGACTTCAAAGGCGTTTTGAGCGTCATGGACCATATGAGATGTTCCAGGAATTGAAGTTAATATTTCAAGAAAATACCCGAGTTGAGAGATATGAAGTCTCCAACAAGTTCTATAGCTAAAAGATGGAGGAGAATCGCTCAACTAGTGAGCATGTGCTCAGATTATGCAGGTACTTCAATCGCTTGAATCAAGTGGGAGTTAATCTTCCGAGATAAGATAGTGATTGACAGAATTCTCTAGTCACCATCACCAAGTTAGTAGAACTTTGTGATGAACTATAATATGCAAGGGATGACAAAAGTAATTCCCAAGCTCTTCGTGATGCTGAAATCGACGAAGGTAGAAATCAAGAAAAGAGCATCAAGTGTTGATGATTGACAAGACCACTAGTTTCAAGGAAAAGGGCAAAGGGAAGAAGGAGAACTTCAAAAAAGAACGGCAAGCAAGTTGTTGTTCGAGTGAAGAAGCTCAAGTCTGGACCTAAGCCTGAGACTAAAGTGCTTTTGCTGCAATGGAACTGGTCACTGGAAGCGGAAATACCCCTGAATATTTGGTGGATAAGAAGGATGGCAAAGTGAACAAGGTTATATTTGATATACAGGTTATTGATGTGTGCCTTACTAGTGTTTATAGTAGCCCTGAGTATTTGATACTGTTCGGTTGCTAAGATTAGTAACTCAAAACAGGAGTTCTGAGAATAAGCAGAGACTAGTTGAAGGGCAGTGGCGATGAGTGTTGGAAGTAGTTCCAAGATTGATATGATCATCATCGCACACTCCCTATACTTTCGGGATTAGTGTGGAACCTAAATAAGTGTTATTTGGTGTTGAGCATAAATATGATTTGATCATGTTTATTGCAATGTCGGTTATTCATTTAAGTAAGAGAATAAATTGTTGTTCATTTACATGAATAAAACCTTATATGGTTACACACCCAATGAAAATGGTTCATTGGATCTCGATCATAGTGATACACATATTCATAATATTGAAACCAAAAGATGCAAAGTTAATAATGATAGTGCAACTTATTTGTGGCACTGCCGTTTAGGTCATATTGGTGTAAAGCGCATGAAGAAACTCCATGCTGATGGGATTTCGGAATCACTTGATTATGAATCACTAGATGCTTGCGAACCATGCCTTATGGGCAAGATGACTAAAGACTCTGTTCTCCAGAACAATGGAGCGAGCAAATGACTTATTGGAAATAATACATACTGATGTATGCGGTCCAATGAGTGTTAAATCTCACAGCAAGTATCGTTATTTTCCGACCTTCACAGATGATTTGAGCAGATATGGGTATATCTACTTAATGAAACACAAGTCTGAAACATTTGAAAAGTTCAAAGAATTTCAGAGTGAAGTGAAGAATCATCATAACAAGAAAGTAAAAGTTTCTACGATATGATCGCAGAGGAAAAATATTTGAGTTACGAGTTTGGCCTTCAGTTAAAACAATGTGAAATAGTTTCACTACTCACGCCACCTGGAACACCACAGCATAATGGTGTGTCCGAACGTCGTAACCGCACTTTATTGGATATGGTGCGATCTATGATGTATCTTACCGATTTACCACTATCGTTTTGGGGTTATGCATTAGAGACAGCTGCATTCACGTTTAATAGGGCAACATCTAAATCCGTTGAGGCGACACCGTATGAATTATGGTTTAAACAGTAAACCTAAGCTGTCGTTTCTTAAAGTTTGGAGTTGTGATGCTTATGTGAAAAAGTTTTCACCTGATAAGCTCGAACCCAAATCGGAGAAATGTGTCTTCATAGGATACCCAAAGGAGACTGTTGGGTACACCTTCTATCACAGGTCTAAAGGCAAAATATTCGTTGCTAAGATGGATCCTTTCTAGAGAAGGAGTTTTCTCTCGAAAGAAGTGAGTGGGAGAAAAGTAGAACTTGATGAGGTAATTGTACCTTCTCCCTTATTGGAAATTAGTTCATCACAGAAATCAGTTCCAGTGATTCCTACACCAATTAGTGAGGAAGTTAATGATGATGATCATGAAACTTCATATCAAGTTGCTACCAAACCTCGTAGGTCTTCCAGAGTAAAATCCACACCAGAGTGGTACGGTAATCGTGTTCTAGAAGTCATGTTACTAGACCATGATGAACCTACGGACTATGAGGAAGCGATGATGAGCCCAGATTCATGAAATGGCTTGAGGCCATGAAATCTGAGATAGGATCCATGTATGAGAACAAAGTATGGACTTTGATTGACTTGCTCGATGATCGCAAGCCATGTTTAAATAAATGGATCTTCAAGAGGAAGACGGACACGAGATAGTAGTGTTACTATCTACAAAGCTCGACTTGTCGCAGAAAGGTTTTCGACAAGTTCAAGGTGTTGACTACAATGAGATTTTCTCAATCAGTAGCGATGCTTAAGTCTGTCGAATCATGTTAGCAATTGCCACATTTTATGAAATCTGGCAAATGGATGTCAAAACTACATTCTTTAATGGATTTATTAAAGAAGAGTTGTATATGATGCAACCAGAAGGTTTTGTCAATCCTAAAGGAGCTAACAAAATGTGCAAGCTCCAGCGATCCATCTATAATTTGGTGCAAGCATCTAGGAGTTGGAATAAACGCTTTGATAGTGTGATCAAAGCATATGGTTTTATCTGAGACTTTTGGAGAAGCCTGTATTTACAAGAAAGTGAGTGGGAGCACTACTGCATTTCGATAAGTATATGTGAATGACATATTGTTGATCGGAAATAATGTAGAATTATTCTGCAAAGCATAAAGGAGTATTTGAAAGGAGTTTTTCAAAGAAGGACCTCGGAGAAGCTGCGTACAAATTGAGCATCAAGATCTATTGAGATAGATCAAAAACGCTTGATAAGTTTTTCAATAAGTACATACCTTGTCAAGATTTTGAAGAAGTTCAAAATGGAACAGTCAAAGAAAAGTTCTTGCCTGTGTTGCAAAAGGTGTGAAATTGAGTAAGACTCAAATCCCGACCACAGCAGAAAATAGAAAAGAGAATGAAAGTCATTCCCTATACCTCGGTCATAGGTTCTATAAAGTATGCTATGCTATGTACCAGACCTATTGTATACCTTGCTCTGAATTTGGCAAGGGAGTACAATAGTGATCTAGGAGTAGATCACTGGACATTGGTCAAGAACATCCTTAGTGAAGACTAAGGAAATATTTCTCGATTATGGAGGTGATAAAAGAGCCCGTCGTAAAGAGTTACATCGATGCAAGCTTTTTACACTGATCCAGATGACTCTAAGTCTCAATCTGGATACATATTGTAAGTGGGAGCAATTAGCTAGAGTAGCCCGTGCCAGAGCATTGTAGACATAGAATATTTGCAAAATACATACGGCTCTGAATGTGACAGACCCGTTGGCTAAACTTCTCTCACGAGCAAAACATGATCATCCCTTAGTACTCTTTGGGTGTTAATCACATAGCGATGTGAACTAGATTATTGACTCTAGTAAACCCTTTGGGTGTTGGTCACATGACGATGTGAACTATGGGTGTTAATCACATCCAGATGTGAATATTAGTGTTGAATCACATGATGATGTGAACTAGATTATTGAATCTAGTGCAAGTGGGAGACTGAAGGAAATATGCCCTAGAGACAATAATGAAGTTATTATTTATTTCCTTATTTCATGATAAAAGTTTATTATTCATGCTAGAATTGTATTAACCGGAAACATAATACATGTGTGAATACATAGACAAACATAGTGTCACTAGTATGCCTCTACTTGACTAGCTCGTTAATCGAAGATGGTTATGTTTCCTAACCATAGACATGAGTTGTCATTTGATTAACGGGATCACATCATTAGGAGAATGATCTGATTGACTTGACCCATTCCGTTAGCCTAGCACTTGATCGTTTAGTATGTTGCTATTGCTTTCTTCATGACTTATACATGTTCCTGTAACTATGAGATTATGCAACTCCGTTCCATGGAGGAACACTTTGGTGCTACCAAACGTCCACAACGAATCTGGGTGATTATAAAGGAGTACTACAGGTGTCTCCAAAGGTACATGTTGGGTTGGCGATTTCGAGATTAGGTTTTGTCACTCCGATTGTCGGAGAGGTATCTCTGGGCCCTCTCGGTAATGCACATCACTATAAGCCTTGCAAGCAATGTAGCTAATGAGTTAGTTACGGAATGATGCATTACGTAACGAGTAAAGAGACTTACGTAATGAGTTAGTTACGGAATGATGCACATCACTATAAGCCTTGCTGCAACATGAGATTGTTGCAATAGGATTTACGGCTTAACGCATCAGCCATGACATTGGCTTTGCCTGGGGTGTAGGTAATCCCTAGATCATAATCTGTGATCAACTCCAACCAACGTCTTTGCCTAAGGTTCAAATCTGGTTGGGTGAAGATATACTTGAGACTCGGTGATCGGTGTAGATCTCGCATAGCGTTTACCAAGAAGGTAATGTCGCCGGTCTTGAGTGCATAGACTACTACTGCAAGCTCTAGATCATGTGTAGGATAATTCTCCTCATGTGGATGCAATCGACGAGATGCATAAGCAATCACATGACGATCCTGCATAAGAATGCAACCTAGTCCCCGTCATGAGGCGTCATGAGAGATAACAAAGTCTTTAGTGAAACCGTGGCACCAAGTATGGGAGCAGAAGTCGAGCGTCTTTTCGGGTTCACGAAAACTGTACTCACACACTGTGGGGACCACTCAAACTTTTTATCTTTCTTGAGAAGTTCCGTGAGGGGTTTAGCTACTTTGGAGAAGTTTTTAACAAAGCGGCGACAATAGCTGGCTAGACCAAGGAAACTCCTAACTTGTTTAACGGTTTGGTGGAGTCCAATCAAGAACGGCTGAACTCTCTCGGGATTGACAGCAATGCCCTTACGGAGATTACGTGTCCTAGGTAGGTCACTTCTGGCAACCAAAATTCACACTTGGAGAACTTGGCATAAAGGCGGTGCTCTCTGAGTTTTTCTAGCACAAGTCTAAGATGTTCGGCATGCTCTTCCTCGTTCTTCGAGTAAATAATAATATCATCGAGGTAAACCACGACAAATTTATCTAAGTACTCCATGAAGATCGAGTTCATCGAGCGGGAGAATGTAGCTGGAGCGTTGGTTAGACCAAAGGACATGACGGTGTACTCATACTGGCCATAACGAGTGACAAAGGCTGTTTTGGGAATGTCTCCATTTCTAATCTTGATTTGATGGTAGCCTAACCTCAAATCCATCTTAGAAAAGACTGAGGATCCAGCGAGCTGATCATACAGGTCGTTGATCCTGGGGAGCGGATACTTGTTCTTTATCGTGACCAAATTAACGGGACGATAATCTACAACCATCCGGTCCGTACCATCCTTCTTCTTGACGAAGAGGACGGGCAAGCCCAAGGAGAAGAACTAGGACGGATGAAACCCTTTTGCAAGGACTCATCAAGTTGTTTCTTAAGCTCGGCTAGTTCTAAGGGTGCCATCTTATAAGGTCTCCTAGAGATTGGGGCGGTTCTGGAATAAGATCTATGACTTAACTCTACATCTCATCGGTGGAACACTGGCAGTTCCTCTGAAAAACGTCCAGGAAAGTCACGGACTACGGGATATCTTCAAGGTCCGGAAGAGGGCTGGCATTAAGAGAATAGAGTTGACGCTTTGCAACTCTAGTGGAGCGGTGACTATCTTGCCGGATGGGTGTGTAAGCTGAGCAGACCTAGTGAAACAATCAATCTTGGCATGATGAGCTGTCATCCAGTCCATACCCAAGATGATGTTGATATCTGAAGACTTGAGGGCTACAAGTGAGGCAAGGAATACAAGTCTGTCAACAAGGATTTCGTTACCATGGCTTACACAAGAAGTTTGCCATTTGGATCCAGGAGTTTGAATGACTAGCGGAGAGGGCATATCACAAAATGACATGTTGTGCAAGTTAGCATAGCTTCCAGAAATGAAGGAATGAGATGCTCCAGTATCGAATAGAACTGAGGCGGGATGACAGTTGACAAGGAGGGTACCAAGAACGACATCCGGATCATCATGAGCGTCTTTAGCTGAGACGTGATGCACACATCCACGTTCAGCGGGAGCTGACTTGACACTGATCGTCTTGCTTGATGGCTTAACACAGCCAACAGTCTTCTCGGGCTGGGGTGGAGCATAACTGGCTTGAGAGCAGTCACGTGCATAGTGTCCTGGCTCTCCGCATGTGAAGCAAGTCCCTGAAGTTGGACGTGGACCCGCATTGACAAGTGGTCTACCAATAGGCCTGGATGGAGCATGTAACTGAACTGGGTGAGGCGCCATATAGGATGGCCTCAGTGAATATCCGGGTGGAAGAGCAGAGTTCGGAATCCAAATCCTGCACTTCTGCGAACTAGAACCGGAGGAGGAAACCAATTCACGGTTGTGCTTACGAGACTCCTCGTAAGTGAGCTGAGCTGTCTCTGCATTAATGGCCTTGTTCACAAGAGCTTGGAATGTATCACAATGGTGCAGGTGGAGATCACGACGCAACTTGGGGTTGAGACCCTTCCGGAACCTAGCCTGCTTCTTGGCGTCCGTGGACACTTCTTCTGTGGCATAACGGGCAAGGTTCTCAAACTCTCTCAGAAGCATCAACAGCCATCTCACCTGGGTGAAACTACGTAACTCTTCTCTCTTGCAATCGATGAGGACTTCAGAAATGTGATGCTCGCGAAAAGCCTCAGTGAAATCTCTCCAGGTTGGAATCTGACCAACTGGAAGCATAGCCTCATAGTTCTGCCACCAAAGACTAGCAGGACCTTCCAGGTGGTATGTGGCATAGGTGACCTTGTCACTTTCAGCCACGTTCGCAGAGCGGAGCTTGCGTGTGATACTACGGAGCTACCATCCGCATCGAGTGGCTCGATGGAATGATGAAAGGTAGGTGGGTGCAAGCGAATGAAGTCATGAATGGTTGCAGACCCTTTGGACTGATGTGCGGTGTTCTCCTCGATACGTGCCAACAAGCGATTGGACTCACGCTTGTTCCTCTCCATTTCTAACATGAACCCTGTCAATGAAGGCTGGTCGGGAGGATCCTCATCCCTTCCATCTCCGTGGTTCTGGCTACGAACAAAAGAACTTGATGACATCCTGAGAAACGAAACCAAGGACGGAATCAACATCACTACATACCAAAAAATATAGGACACAGAGATTAGTAACTCTCGAACTCCTGGGGCAATTCCGGCAGCATAACGGCAGTAAAATGTTCAAAATGAGACATTCTGCAAAAGACGGGGTAGCACCATACTCAACATCATCATTCAAAGGTTCTGGGATAATACTAAACATGCTACACCGAGGGTACTCGAAAACTGGGGGTATGTCTCTGATCAACCAATCCTATGGGACTACGGAATAGTAACACGTGATCCTGATGGACAGAAGAGATAGCCTAGTTCCTTAACCCCGCAGGAAAAACAGGATGACTCAGATCAGAAGGCCATGAGGTAAAGGAGTAAAAAGAGCCTTACGTTCCCTTCCACAATCAATTCCCCTATATAGCTAAAGCATTTCTAGACTCAACTTCGACCAGGTTGGCTTGGAAATCCTACAGGCAGTCAGGCTCTGATACCAAAGCTGTCGGGACCCCGATCCAAGTCACATCGATCTAGCCGGTAACACCTCATATCACTTTGCGGCCTCACGCACGGTATTCCCACGGGTGTCGCCTTACCATGGCCCGGGACCGTTTGCGTCTTTTGGCTCACGATATGATAGTGTCGCTAGCATCCATATGACAAAGAACCGGGCCGACATGGCTAGTCGTGAACCCAAAGCGGCGCTAACCTATGGGAACAGGCATACATGAATCACATCGAGCATGTCGGTCATCAACGTATAAATTCGGGCTGTAGCACTGGGCTATGAGAACTCCGTATCCCGGCCGTAGCGAGCTAGGCAGGACTCGAATAACACGCGTGAAATTTCCCGAAGAACGATGACATAGGAACGAAGTGAAACACATGCCGCGATCAAGTATCCAAGCGGTAGTGTGGGCTAGCAGGACTCGTGAACCGGCTGTAGCGGACTACTATCGCTCGAAGCACGAGACTACATTTCCCCATAAGAGAGGCTACCAAGGATGAACAACTAGGTTGTCGGATCCCACACATAGCAATACAAGTTACACGTACGCATAACATGCAAGTATGTGTTGTACAACATGGCATCACAACATAACGCAAACTCATATAGATAAAGGCTCAGAAGAGCCACATAGCATTAAATACAAACAGGGGTCACATGACCCATCATTCAGAGCATACAAGCAACAAGCGGAAGCATTACATGTCTGAGTACAGACAACTACAAAGAAAAAGACTGAGAAGCCTGACTATCTACAAGACCCTCCCAAGGGTACAAGATCGTAGCTGAGGTAACAAGCTACTCGTCGAAGTCCAAGCGGAACTACTATCAAGACCGAAGTCTCCGCTGCAAAACATAAATAAAGCAACGTGAGTACAAAGGTACTCAGCAAGACTTACATCAGATCCTATTATACATGCATTAGTATCAAGAAGGTAATGTGGAGTTTAGTTGCAGCAAGCCAGCTTTGACTCTGTGGCTATCCTATTCTACGACTACCAGAAACTCTTGAGGTGAGACAACGTACACGAGTCCACTAGTCACCACATCAATACAATACTATGGATTCATTCCCGTCTCCGTACGGGAAGGCCATCCATAGCACTCACACTTGTCTTGAGCATTTTAGAGTATCCACTTCAAGTTGTCTATGTACCACGTAAGCATCCAAGAAGTCCATAACCGAGGACACGGCTATTGAATAGATCATGATAACCTGCAGGGTGTACTTCTTCACACACGCCTCGCCACTTACCGCCATATACACGTCATGTATCTCGGCAACCTTCAATCGGAAGCTTTGGCGAGGTGTCGGCCACGACCGACTAACCACACAAGACTCTAGTCCGGGTTTATCGCCTATTCGGATTTTCATCCGCAAGGAGATCCGGCGGGTGTCGCCACGGCCCCAAACGATGTGAGCAGGGTTCCCAAGCCCACCATCCGGGTGCCACTTGGTACACCGTGCCACTGTGCCTAGTCTGTCCCAAGCCCACCTGCGGGTGCCACTCGATGAAAAATAGCACTACCTACAAACACGAAACTAGTTGCGACTCTCGGACAGAGATCAAGTCGGTTAATAAGTCGAGAGGGCTTGGGCGCCGGAGCCCAATGTGTGGTAGTATCGAGTCATTGGACAACATACATAGAACTTCGCTTAAGGACGGTTCCAGTGAGACAACCCACCATGTACTCCTACATGGCCTCTCACCGCTACCTTTACCAAATCGTGTTCACACACTTCACTCTCAGCATCAGAACATAGAACTGTACTCCAATTCATTCCCAATGAATCAGACCTGACACAACTCTAAGCAATAGCAGGCATAGCATGGTAGGAACACAACATGGCTCAATCAACTCCTACACATGCTAGTGGGTTTTCAACTATTTACTGTGGCAATGACAGGTCATGCAGAGGAATGGGTTCAACTACCGCTGCACAAAGTAGCAGATGAATCGTTGTTGTCCTAATGCAATAACTGAGAGCAGGAGCGAGAGAGTAGGATTGTATCGGAATGAACAAGGGGATTTGCTTGCCTGGTAAATCAACAAGGGAGGCACTGCTTCACAGACAGGTACTCTGGAACGTCTCCGGAGTAGGACCTATCGAGAAGGAACGGTGCCGGCAATCAATACACAATCATATGCCACAATATGATGCATGAACATGGCATGTAGATGTGATGCTGTTTGAGCTAATGCAACTAGTATTCAATTTGAAAGAAGTCCATTTGAACCAAAGGTTCAAATGCAACTCCAAAATAAGCTCTTATAAATGCCATTTTAGTGTTTCACTTATACAGCATGTATAAGTTGGTTTGTCATGCATGAAACTAGTACAGATGGAAAGATTGCATTTTTCTGATAATTTTTCATATATAATTTATTTCATTTGGAGTTACGGTTGAATTTCTATGAATTATTGAAGTTTTAGCTATTTTACGGAATTTCCTGATTTATTTTAATTCCGGAAAATATAATATTGCGCTTGACATGACGTCATGCTGCGTCGGTAGTCAACCGGGCTGACTAGGGTCAAACCCGACGTGGGGTCCACACGTCGGTGACACGGGTTAAACAGGGGTTATTTTAATCCTAATTAATGATTAGTGGCGCTGGGCCCTTGTCGAGAGACAACTAACTAACTGAGTTAATTAGCGCTAACTAAACTAACACCTAAACTAAACAAGGCATGGCCCACGCGTCAGTGACCCTGGGGGGTCAAACCCTAGGTCAAACCAGTCAAACCCGCCGGCGGTTAGTCGCCGGCGAGATCCGCGGCGTACTTGTGCCCCTGGTTTCCTCTGTGGTGCTCCAAATGACGCGCGGCTAGGCGCGTTGGAGAGCCAGCTCGATGGCGCGTCGGCCGGTGGCCATGGCTGGGCCTGGGATGGCCGGAGTCGACGGCGGCGAGCTCGCTTGCGGCCGCCGGAGTTCGGCCGTGCGCGCGAACGCGTTTGGAGCTCGAAGACGAGAGAGACAAGGCGCTAGGGACGCTCTACGGGGCCTTACGAACTTGTTGGACTTGCCGGGGTGACCAAATGGTCACCGGAGCTGCGCCGACGGCGAGCTCGGGCGGCGGCGAAGGTTCGCCATGGTGGGGAGGAGAATTCTGGCGTCGGCCAGCTACACGGAGAGAGAGGGAACGGTGGCGGAGCTCACCGCGGTTGCAGCGGGCGTCGAAGCGAGCTTCGGGACGACCGACGGCGACACGACGCCGCAGCGATGGCGATCTGCAGCGGCCGGAGGCGAAGATGATGGGCGGCGGCGCCCAGGCTTCCGTGTCACGTGGCTCGACGAGGAGGTAGCGAGGCGGCGCGGAACTTGCGTACACGGAGAGAGAGCGAGGGGAGACGGCGGTGGCCTGGCAGCAGCAGCGGCGCTCAAAAGGTCGGTGAAGAGAGGGGAGGGAGCCAAAGGAGGAGGGAGAGCGAGAGAAGTGGGGGAGGACCCGGGGCGGCGCGTGGCGTCGCGCGGGGTCATCCAGAGCGACGAGGGGGAGGACAGGCAGGTAGGAAGGGAGGAGGTGGCGGCTGGCGGTGGCGGGCTTGTGGCACGCTGCCTGCCCTCCTCTGTCGGGGAGGAAGACGACAGAGGAGGAGGTGGGTGGGCCGGGCTGGCCATTGGGCAGCCAGCCGCATGTGAGCTGGGCCGCAGGGAGGTAAGTCGTAAGGTTTTATCCTTTTGTTTTCTTTTCTAATATTCTAACATTTGTTTGACTTATTTAAAATACTAAATAATTTTATTTTCTTATGCCAATTTTATATGAGCTAGTGGTATTATTCCGAGCTCCTTTATAAATGGCATAATCTTTGGACAATATATATATATATATAATAATATATATCCAAGGCAAATAATTCTGCATTAATTCAAATGGCCAAAATAAATACTTACGAGCTCCCAAAAATATTAGTTGGAATTTTACCTCGACCAATATTTTTAGAGAAAACAGAACATTTTCTTGGGCCAAATTGAAGCAATTTTTATTTGGGTCATTTCCAAAAATGATTCTGAGGGTTCCACAAATCCTCATTTCAAATTTAAATGAAATTTAAACATGATGCACAAATGACTAGCTAGCCTTGAGCATACCAGAACTAGGGATGTGACAGAAGAAGAGAGTGAAGAGGACGAAGAACATGAAGAAACTAAAGAAGCAGTGGCTTATGAAGAAACAGATGATGAAGATGAGGAAGAGCAAGAAGAGGAGGAAGAAGAGAGTGAAGAGGACGAAGAACGTGAAGAAACAATGCCAACAAGACCACCACAAGGAATCTTTGCTGTCTGAAACAACCGAGAACGACACCACTTTCAAAAAACAAGGTAGGAGCACGAAAGGATGCAGTTCACATCACTCAAAAACAAAAGCAGCCATCAACCAGCACACGGGGAGCAAAGAAGGATGCAGTTCACAGCACTGGAAAACAAAAGCAGCCATCAACCAGCACGCGGGGAGCAAAGAAGGATGCAGTTCACATCACTGGAAAATGAAAGCGGCCATCAACAAGCACACGGGGAGCAATGAAGGATGCAGTTCACAGCACTCAAAAACAAAATCCACCATCAACCAGCACGCGAGGGACTACAAACACAACAGTGCAGAGAAAAGAACCAGTAACACCGCCACGGAAAACAAAATGAAGTGCGACATTAGACACGCTCCAGTCACCGTGGAGAAGCAGCAGGTTAATGACCAAATAGATGAACTTCAATAAATTAATCATATGCATAGCAGTTTGCTTATCTGTATGACTTATGTATCAGTTTAAATTTCGTGTAAACACAAATTTCCCACTGACTATGAGTTATTCAACTAAACCATCTAAAGACAAATGGTGTATATAGTATACCGTATATATAGCAGTCTAGAGTAAAACTTTGACACATATTAATCTAAAAACGATGTAAAAAATGCAGTTAGCTCACTGGCAGCATGAAGTTCGGAATTATAATTGAAGCGGTTCAGATCAAAAAAGTGCTTATTACAAAACACATCAAAAAGATGAAGCGTTCTACACGCAAAAGTACTTATTAAAAATCTACCTCATAACCTTAACCAATCACGTCAAAGGTGATTCTAACCGTATGATCCTCGAGTTCAAAGAAGTTGAGGACAACAACTTGCTCAGACTTCAGGCCACTATCAATGACAAATTCCTTCCACCCTTTCTGCAAACACAGCCGCCCGTCAACGCCTACATGGTACTTGGCTGGTTTAAGGTGTCCATTACCAAGAACAACTTGGAGAATTCCCTTCTTCTTGAGTCGGAGATACCTAACAGCTCGTTGGGGAATTTTCTGCAAAAAAGCAGTACAGATTAAACGCAATCTAATGTGCAGTGTGGAACTTGCAAACAATAAGTACACTTGCAACTATTATGAAGTTCATGAGACTACCTGCATGTAGTACAAAACCTAAAAGTGGGGGAAAATGTGGAAACTATTACTTCTCATCTAGTATCTAAGCAGTTCACATATTGTAACCATGCAAAATAAAACACGAGCTCCATGCACACAAGCAAAGAAATAGAAACAAGATATAAGTACAAAGTGTAGTACACTTCAATAAACAAAAATAAGTACATACCTAAAAAACTAGAAGTTCAGACTAGTATGGAATTATACAAAAAAAAAGAAAACACAAAGAAAAAATCAGATCAAGCGAAAATTACCATCTTGTAGTGAGTCTCAACATCTGTTGGCGTAAGCTGATGGACAAAAGGACTTGTGCGGCCAAGGCCACGACAAAGCAGGGCGGAATAGAACGCGGAAATGTTGATGTGGCTCATATCCAATCCTTTTGTGAATACTGTGCCATATGCAAGCTGCTCAGCTCGCCCAGCTCGACACCATACCTTCCCCCCACGACGAGCACGACGGGCCTGCGAGCAAGCTGAGCAATCACAGTGCGTCGGCACACCACAACCATGCCCGCAGCAGGAGAGATTCGCGCAGGGGCCTGGAGCCATCGCAACCAAAGCCTAGAAAAGGTAAAAAATAAAGAGAGGCTAGAGAAAGGAGAGGAGTTGCGTCTAGAGGAGAAATGAACTGCAAAGGAAGGGTAGAAGTTGGCCTACATTTATAGGAGAGGAATGCAAAAAGGTCAAAACTGAAAATTAAAGAGGAGTTAATGAAAATTACGTTACCAAGAATGAAAGACAATCAATAAAGGTTTATGTTACCAAAACAAAAAAGTCTTACCAGGAAGTTCTACAAAGACTTTGAATGAACAAATTCCCACAAACTAACCGCAGATCATTAAATAATAGGGCCATTTGCATTTCTGCCCCTAACTCGAACCACCTACTCAGATTTGCCGCTAATTTCAAAGCATGCTCAAATTTGCCCCTCTGCCGTTAAGTCACTACTCGAAATGCCCTTCGTCCCATCAAAGGCCTTTGACCGTCGAGAGGCCCATGTGTCTCAGAAAGGCACGGAAAGTGCTACAAGATTGGGACGGAAAGTGCTACAAGATCGCATTTAAAGGGCATTTACGAGTAGTGACTTAACGCGCGGAGGGGCAAATTTGAGCATGCTTCAAAATTAGGGGCAAATCTGAGTAGTGGGTTCGAGTTAGGGGCACAGATGTAAATGTCCCTAAATAATAATTCTCTGAAAAATTATAATCCACAGACCATTTTATGTGTGCAGTTCTTCAAATTCTTACCAGGAAGTTCACTATATGTGTGCATGAAATGCAGTACGTGCAAAATGAAGCACAAAGAAAAGCACTTCCGCGCAGTGCACAAAAGCAGAATTAGTGCACCTGATGTAGTCCTTATCTGTAAGCCATGCAGTCCGCAGCGTTGGCATAACCAGTCACAACTTTAGCACAAAGAAGCATGCACGCAGTGAAAAATGTGTACACCTGAAGCACAGGACCATGACGAATGCAGTGCATAGAGGCAACAAAGCAGTGCACACCCCTACCAATGCAGTGCACAAAAATGTAGCGCAAAACATGTGTAGTACGGAATGCATGCAAATGCAGTCCAAAACACTGATCAATGCAGTGCACGGATGATTTGCTAAGTAGTGCACGCCCCTACATTGAAAAAAATACTTAAGATAGAAAATACAAAGAAAAAAATTGACCACCACAGGTGCATCCGCTGACCGGCCTCAGTAGTAGGTATGCGCCCACCAGTAGGCGCAGCTGCCTCGATCCATAATGCATGAGGCCGGGCGCACATGGGCCCACAGGTCAGAGATCATAGAGCATCGAGAGCCGGGTATAAGAGCCCAAATAAGTAACCAGAGGAGTTCAACACGGCCGCCTCTCCAGCGCTTATAAACAGGTCGGGCGCGCCTTCCGTGGGCGAGGTGGGACTAAACATTAGACCGCACACAACGAACCGGGAACCAGCCGTGCTCACAGGCCGACTTGGGCCCAATGCGTAAATACACGGTAGTAAGTACAGGCAAAAAAATTGATAAAGTACGCAGCACTAGAAAGATGCAGTGCATTTAGCTACACGAAGCAGTACGGTTTAGCAAATCCAGTTCCAGATTACCTACATGAATAAATACACGGTATAGAACACAGCGAAAAACTCATAAAATTGCGGAATACATTGTACTTCATTCAGGGGCTCCAGCAAGGACACGCAAAAGATATTGTGAAGTAAGCACCTGTACACAACATGCAGTTCTCCGTTGCACACGATGCAGTGCGGAACTCTAACCAATGCAGTTTTGTTATCACGCAGGATACATATAAACGTCACAAAATGCCCGTTCGCACAGAAAGTGGTGGTTAAAAAAATCTACTGATCAAAAATAAAAAACACTTTAACAAACACCAGTTCGCATACAACCACCCTATCGGAGCGGTTCCATCGCCACAAGCCCACGATCGCAGATGCAACACCAACTCACGATCTGCAGAAACCGCATCGTCAGCGAGATCGTGCAGTTCATCCGATGCGGCCATCCCACCCCTCGCCCTCCCCTTAAATTCAGACCCTTGACATAGGCCTTCTCATCCACAACAACACAAGTATCCATTGCGCTGCCACCAAATCGCTCCATCACATCCATCTCCATGCAAAACACCAAGACCCTACTACCGGCCATGGCATTCGCCGACGAGTACAAGGACGTGGAGGCCCACGGCAACACCAAGTTGCACGCCATCCACACCAACGACAAGAAGCAGGTGGCGATCACCCTCGCGTAGTACAAGCGCCACCTCAGCCTCCAGCGCCACAAGATCGTCGGCGTTGATCTCGAGTACAACAACGATCCTGAAGCGACGCAGAAACCCGCCCTCTGCCAACTCTCCATCGGCAAGAAACACCTGGTGCTGCTCTTCCAACTAAGCGCCGCTGAAAGGTGCACCGTCTTCGACAACTTCCTCGCCGACCCCAGGTACACCTTTGCAGGCTTCTCCATCGACGGCGACAAAAAAAGGCTAGAGCGCGTCAATCTGGAGGTCGCCAACTTCGTCGACATCCAGAAGGAGTGGAGGGTGCCCGAGGCAACCAAGGAGTTGGACTCCCTTGGAGACGTCTCCGGCATGCTCATCGACGACTACTACAACAACATAAAGAAGAAGATCACCAACGACAAGCACAAACGCTGGGCGACACTGCCTCGTCCATGAGGCACATCGAGTCTGTGCAAAGGACGCCACGCAGCGTCACGAGATATGGAACCGCATCACCCTCACCGGTGACGGCTTCGCCGTGCAAAGTCGAGAAGGAGGAGCCCCCCAAGAAGCGCGCCAGGAGCAGCTGGGGATGGGGAGACGCTGACTGGTGAAGAAGAAGATGGTGCCGGCCAAAGAGCAACCAATGCCAGCGTCGTTTTAGAAATATCATCAAATTTGCTTTATGTTGTTTGCTTATGTATCGTTAGTTTGCTTGTGATCATTTGCTTTTGCTGAAATTAGTTTGCTTGCCATGCAGAATCATTTGTAATGATGTGAACTTTGATTATGTTAGATTCCTTTCTATTGAAATTAGTTTGCTCATGATGAACTTGTCGTACAGAATGCATGTGATAATTTGTTTTCTATTGTTTGCTCATGTATCATTAGATTCGAGCAGTGTGCAAATAGGACGCATGCAGTGCAAGTTTTGTACCAATGCAGTACATATTCTGTCCAATTAAGTTTACACATACGCAATGAAGCAGTGAACGCCCCTAAAATTTGATAAAAAAGAATACATAAGAGCAAAAACACAAAAAGAAAAAAATGCGACATGTATATGTAGTGCGGAAATATATGAACGTGTAGTACAGGAAGATAATCAATGCAGTACAAGTATGTTTACTAAGCAGTGCACTCCCCTACATTGGAAAAAAGATTACATAAGAGCAAAAACATGAAAACAAAAAAATGAGAATTGTACATGTACTACGGAATGCGTGCGCATGCAGTGCAGAACTCTGATCAGTGCAGTTCATAGATGGTTTACAAAGCAGTGCACGCCCCTACATTGAAAAAAATGTAGTGCGAAAATATATGAACATGCAGTACAGGAACATAATCAATGCATTACAGGTATGTTTACTAAGCAGTGCACTCCCCTACATTCGAAAAAAGATTACGTAAGAGCAAAAACATGAAAACAAAAAATGAGAACTGTGCATGTAGTATGGACCGCGTGCACATGCAGTACAGAACTCTGATCAGTGCAGTGCACAGACTGTTTACAAAGCAGTGCACGCTCCCCCTACATTAAAAAAACAATAGGAAAAAAAATTGACCACCCAGGTGTAGCCGGCCCCACTAGTCTCAGAGTAGGTCTGCGCCACAAGAAAGTAGTCGTTACGAGCCACAATGCGTGGGGTCGGGCGCGCCATGGGCCCTGTGTCGAGAGCATAGAGTAGCGAGCGTCGTGTATAAGCGCCCAAATAAGTAACTAGAAGAGTTCGACACGGCTGCCTCGCCGAAGACTTATAAACAGGTCAAGCAAGGCTCATGGCGTGGTGGGACTAAACATTAGGCCGCACACAACGCACTGGGAACCAGCCGTGCTCACAGGCCGACTTGGGCCCAAATGTGTCTTCACTCCCCGAACACAGCCCAACAAGGCCCGCTAAGAAAAAACAATAACTTCAAAAAATAAAACATCAATGAAAAATTAGAAAACATTTTTTAAATGAATAACAACAACAAAAGAAAAATGTGTGTGGGCACTGCCAGAAACTACAGTTCGTTATTAATAAATAAAATGCAAAGAGCCCGAAGTAAAAGTACAAATGCAGTCCGCGACGCCAAACAATGCAGTTATCCACGTGAAAGCATGAAGTATTTTTTTCTGAAGTGCAGTTCTCCTTCTACTGCATTGCAGTCTCGCTAAAATGAAGAATGCAGCCCTGTTAGTTAAGCAAAGCAGTCTGCTATAAAATAAAGAACTGCATGAAAGAACTCCATCAAGAAACTAAATGTGCGTACATCTGTAACAATCCTAATCCGATATAATTCAGTGCACGAAGAATAAATTTCACTTCCATGCAGTACACTACGTGGACGTACGCAGTTATGTTCTGATATAAAAGAAGTGCACTTAATAGGAAAATTCACCAAAAACACAATCATCACATTTTCTGACAGTTGCGTGCATACTTGAACAAGTCACGAAAAAAGAGGACACGACGTTCTAGATTTCCAATGCACTAACAGAGCCTCCTCATAGCAGAACCTCTCTGTAGTTGCCACGTAACTAAAAATAGAGCCCCACCATGCTACCACCACACTCCACCTCTCCCACGTCATGTCAAGGAGAGCACAGGAGAGCAGAGGAGAAAACACAACTGCTTCGTACCCCACAAAACCCCATTGCATCTTCTTCTCCAAACTTCCTTTCACCAACCTCTTCTCTCCAGAACAAACACGAGAGAGCAGAGGAGAGTCAAGGTGGATGCACCTCTTACAAGCAGCGCCACAGGTACACCAGGGAGCTCCACGACGTCGACCTCCACGGCAACCACAAGCTCCACGTCATTTGCACAAGCAAGGGTGAAGACGTGGACAAGATGTTGTCCATGCTCAGGAGGAAGCTCGGCGGAATGCCCGTCAAACTAGTCGGCGTTGATGTCGAGTACACGCACTACGTGAAGCAACGGTAGCGATTGGTTCGACTATGCGAGAAAAAGAATGCCTTGTCTACCACATCTCTGCTGACTAAAGGCAAGTAGAATATAACTATCAATCTCAGATTGTCAATATTGATTTTAAATTTTCTTCACTGCAATCGCCACTATTTAAACTTTGGTTTTCATTTTTGAAAAAGCATGGCATATGAATTCATTGACAGTTTTCATCTGGAGCCATGTATATCACTCATGTGCTCGATTCTTGAATTATATGATCTAGCAATACACGCAGTTTTATTTTGGTTTACCAAATACAAACTATTTGACTGAACAATAGAAAACTGCAACATTACTATACAAAACATGTATGAAATTCAGTTCAAGAATACAATCATGCACAAAACATGCATTGTTTATGCAATATATTATCATATTTACTAGTTATGATGAACAAAGTATTAGCAACTACTCAATGTAACAGATTCAGATATTCATATTGCAGTTCAGTTTCAGACAAAACAAAAAACATTGGTACTCCTAAGAAAATAAACTATATTCACTCTATACAAACATCTTGCAGGCCAGTGGAACTAGACAAATTCCTCATGAATGGTGAGTACACCTTCGTCGGATTCGCCATTGAAGGAGACAAAAGCAAGCTGAAGCTATCTGGTTTGGAGATCAACTCCGACAACTACATTGATATTCAAGTGGAATGGAGAGACCCATACAATAAAAAGAAGTTTGACTCTTTGGCTTATGTTGCCGGTAGGATGATAGACATTCACTACAATGACATGAAGAAAAAACCGCAAGGAGGACCATACTCTGTGGGGATTCTGCCCACTGCAAGAAAAGCTTATCAAGTATGCAGCAATAGATGCATTCGCAACATATGAGTCATGGAGAATCATCTACGATGTCATCATGGGACTGGACAGGGCAAAAAGAGACAAAGAAGCAAAGCAGAAGAAGAACAAGGTCAGAATCCAATACAAAGAACTAGAAATAATTCAGGGCTATGTTTTAGTTTCACTTTACTTTAGTCGTTGTGTTGTTCTTTGTTTCATGTATGCAAGCTTTTGATTATGTCCATTGCTTCATATCGAACATTTCTTTTGTAAAAACAATGTCGTTTTAGAATTATCATTAAATTTATTTCTGTTGTTTGCTTATGTGTCACAGTTTGCTTCTGATCAATTGCTTTCGCTGAAATTAGTTTGTGTTAGAACAAGTATCCAGAAAACTTTGAAAAAATTAATGTGTGATACCAAAACGTGAATACAATTCACATAAGAAAAATAACGCAGTTCACAGAGTGTATACATAAAGTGCAGTACATGCACAAATGCAAAACAAAGGGGCTGCAGCAACTTTCGTTCAGTGCAGTACTCAACGTTGGTGCAAGCAGTAGAAATGACATCATTTGTACTACAACGAAATATATATACTCCAAAAGAAAAAATGCTTCAGATAAGGAAAAAATTGACCACCCGGCTACAACAAGGCCCCACCCGGTCCGTAATAGGTCTCTAAAAATGCGTGCAGATTCGCAAAAGTCTTACAAGGAAGTTCAATATATGTGTGCATGAAGTGCGGTACATGCTCAAAATGAACTACAAGAGAAGCACTTTAAATGCAAAGGCACAACATGTAATTAGTGCACCTAATGCAAGACTTAAATGTAAGACATGCAATCGCAGGCGTTAGCATAACCAGTCACAACTTTGGCACAAAGAAGGATGCACGTGATGTAAAATGTGTACACGCGCAAAGACAGACTATGACGTAATGCAAAGGTATATAGAAGCAACAAAGCAAAGGCACACCCGTACACTAGAAAAATGATACGTAAGAGAGAAAAACAATAAAGAAATATGCTACTCATGCAGTGCACAAAAATGTAGCGCAAACATGTGTAGTACGCAACCCCGGAGCCACACCCCTAAGATAGACAAGGAGACGACGGGGTGTGACGGACTCGCCTGCGCATGCGGCGCATGCAACACTTGGCGCCGCCGCTCCCGGCTGTTCGAGCTCGACTCGCAGGTGGGGAGGGGGTCACGACCCCATCCACCCCCCCCGGCCTCGCTAACGCATGCAGTGTGGTAAGTACAGGGAATACAAAGAGCAAATACAAATCTATAAACAACCAAAAAATGGGGGGGGCAACCCCCCCCCCCATACCTTACAATACAACAATAAAAAAATAACCAACTGAAGGACTCATCTTTAGGCAAAAGCAGTGCACTTGGTTAGGCAAAAAGCAGTGCAGTATCATAAAAGCAACGCAGTTCCAGGATACACAGATGAATGCAGGGTCTGCGGCAAAAAAGTGCAGCAAAAAAACAGGTGCAGCATAAACTTGTAGACAAATGCAGTCCTTTTTGTTGGACGAAGAAGTTCGGCATCACATGCAATGCAGTTTATGCGACACATAAGATACATATAAGCGTGACAAAAATGTCAGTTCACACAGAACGTGTAAGTTCAACAAAAATAAAAATGCACACATATATATACAGTATGAATTATTTATATAAAATACACATACAGATACATATTCGTCCATAAAAACACTGCTCCAAAAAAGCAGACAAAAATCACAACAACAACAAAACAAAAGTATTTTCATACATTATATACCTTAGACACCACACAGTACACAACATGAACCCCTAGTTCTTGTCCATACACAGGGTTTTTACCAAGTAGATTGTTACTGCGTCTGCGATTGCGACAGGAAGTAAGCCCGAGGTCCGCAATCGAAGACTCGAGCTCAAGCGGCATGTCTTCATAACACAACATGTTCAAGGATTGAACAAAGAATGAACATGTACTCCGCCTTCCAATCTTCAACAGCAGGCTCAAAAAAGAAAAATTAAAAAAAATGCAGACAGTGATTAAATAAAAGGTTGTCATAAAGAACAAAAAGTGCAAAAGTAAAATAATAAAAAAGTAACAAGAAAAAGAAGAAAATAGAGAAGGTGTTACGTCAGTTTTGATAATTTTCTCAACTAGACATTGGCCGTCATACAACTGCGTCACCCTCAGAACATAGATTCCGCACTCGTTTGCTTCCTGCGCTGGCACGACCGGGTAAGAGGGCTTCTCTGCCAATTTAAGCCAGTCAGGGTGGTTCTTAGATTTATACACTTTTTCACCATAAATCGCCTTCAGCAACTGAGTCATCCTCCTCATCTCGCAAAAAAAAGGAAGCACAATGTAAAAGTCACACACCACAGATCAAATTACTATTTAGACGAACCGAAAAATACAAAAATTGTTCTCAACGTCTAAACAGTCCCTCTTTTAAATGCACGTGAGGTCATTTCCTTTTATCTCCTTTTTTACAAGTATTATGGGGGGGCCTGAGAAAAATGCAGTTCTGTCACGCACATGTTGCAGTGCACTGCATAAACAAGTGTGGTTCTATGTGTGCTAACATTGCTTGCGCAGTTTATAAAAAATGCGAGAGGAGAAACACAAAAAGCTCGCACTTGGCAAGAAAATGACATACCACTTCAAAGGTAACTGAGTGGTAATCACCCCTGTGCCACTTTTTCGTGACATCAGGATGGCCAGTGTACTTCCTAGTGTCATGGATATCAAACGTCTGGCGATGCTGGTTCATCGTGTATAAGGAATAATGATCATCCTTGGAGCGCGGCATCATAATCTGTTCACATCAAAAAAACAAAAAAGAAATGAAAAGTTATTTCGACACGTAGCACTAGGACCACTGTTACAAAAAATAACTATAAAAAGAAATGCAACAAACCAGAAAAATAAATGACAGGAAACAATGAACTTACCAGTTTTGCATCCAACAAGTTTACGTCGTCACTCACAAAAACCTTGAACTGGTTAACTGCATCTTGTAAAACAAACGTGCTATGCACAACTGGCAACACAGGGTTTCCTTCATCATCTCTCGTCACAAAGGTTTCCATCTGAAGAACATACTGCAAAGAAAAAAGAACAAAAAAAGGAAATGAAAAAAGGAATAAACAATGCATTCAGGCATGGACATAAAAAACCAATACAATAGAGAAAAAAATGGCAGCACACGTTTACCGTGATAAATACGGGTGAAAGTAGCACACGTTCACCAGAATGATAAACTAAACCCATTTCAGGGTCTTGCTTCCAGTACTTAATGACAAAATCCCTGATATACGAATCCATTAAAGCTCCTTTGCCAAATGTATTATATATATAGTCAACATTGTAAGTATCAAGATCACCAAAAGGACTATGCACCATAAAGAACGATTCTGCAAAGAAACATACAGATATGGGATCAATAAAAATAAAATTAAAAACAAAACACACAAAAAGGATTAAGCACACACACATAAAACTTACTCGTGGTATTTGGTTACAAAATCTTTGCTCAGAACAAGATCCTTTATTTTCCTCGCCTCATCAATATATTTGAACCCTGAGGCTTCAATTTCTATGGAGCATCTCAACTTAAAAGCCCTCACCGCCCTCTTGTTAGAAAATATTTCAACGTCATCTTCGTGGGCGATTAATTGCTGCACTCCTAGCCCTAGTGGCGCGAGGACACGGCGTAACAAAATCATCATCATCAACATCAAATACATCGCGCGGAGAGCTAGGTCGAGAAACACTTCCACCATCAGGTCCAGACGCCACAACTGTGTTCAAACCATCTCCAGCCAAAGAACCAGAATTATCTGGAGAGATTTCAATGACACAATCCTCCATAACCACCTCAGAACCCTGGGACTCAAACAGTGACGTACAGCCTTCATGAAGCCCCCCATCAAAACCTAAAACCATGTAGAAAAAACATGGAAACACTCAGCAGAAAATACAAAACCTAAAACATGTAATACAGCTCATTAAAATAAAAAAATGCAGTTCACTAAAGAATAGAATGCAGCACAATTGTCTACAACAATGCAGTCCAGTTGTCTACAACAATGCAGAACAAAAAATGTATACAACAATGCAGCCCACTTGTATACAATAATGCAGCCCACTTATGAAGAACAATGTAGCTCACTTGCCCAAAAAAATGCATCTCACTAACACAAAAAAAAATACACATCAATTCTAAATCACGAACTTAACTAAACAAACTAGTAAAAAGGCCCGTAAGAGCCGGGAGCAAGCAATACACAAAACAAAATAAAGGAAGGATAAAGAAGTACACTAAAACAACCTTTATCTGCAAAAATTAAAAGTGATGTTAAATCAAGGGAACACTTTCTCGATGTGAGCCAACTATAGAGCATGGCCTTTCTGATGTAGCCAATGTGCTCCACCCCAAACTGAGCAACTCGAACACCATCCCAAGTCTTCAAGAATTGAAACATATAGAATCCACAATCATGCCTGCAATAAAAGAATAAGAAACATCAGTTTCACAAAATGAAATAAAAAAACTTGAGCAGTATGGAGAAGAGGAGTTGTACGGAACACACCCATTTGGCTGCATTGGGACAATGACATGTTTCAACACAAATCCATCAAGTGTAGGAGGATTTAGCGGCTCATCAGAACTTGAGCTTCCTTCTTTCCATGCATGCTTGATATTTTTAACCATCCTCCTAAAAACCCTGATCGCATCAGCGCTGCCAGGTTTATTGAGCGAGTCAAGAAATTCAAACCGCCTTTCTTTCACATTTAACATAACTACACAATAATGACCAACGCCATCCCTCATATCTGGCGGATCAAAAGTTGCAAAAAGGACCTGTTCAAAGCACAAAAAAATAAATAAAAGTATTATAAGAAGAAGAAACAGAACACTATAAAAACAAACACGCAAAAATATAGTATTCGGCACATAAAAACGTTACTCGCCATATCCTTTTTATCAACACGCTCCTCGGCTTTTGAAGAGAACATTATTTTAACACTCCTGCCTACAGTACCACCATTCCAAATATTTGTCTGCCAATACAAAACCAAAAATCAAATAGTGCTCAAGAAAACATGTCGTCGCACGAAATCAGAAAATAAAATCAAAAAAATAAAACAAAAATTTCTGCATTCTTACACAAATATGGTACGGGACAACCATTGTCGGAGATCCCTTAAATTTGTCTACCAGCAAAGAAACCCCAAGATCTACAAGTCTTGTAGTGAGCATCCCTTTATCCCAAAAGGATTGACCAACTTCGCCAATGGTAATATCACCCAACTCAGTTTTAAAAGCAATCATGTCCCTGAATTTTTCATGACAAACTGAAACATAAGATACTAAAAAAATAACAACAAAGAAAAAAGGGCTAAAAACCAAAATTAGAAAATACATATGAACAAAACAATTTCTAAAGAAACCATACTTCTTCTTCTTGTCCTTCCGAACCCTCGTAACAGAAGCGTACAACTCATTGTATCTTTTCAGGAGAGCTGGATCAATGGTCGACGGTATCACAACAGGAAGTTCGTCATCTGTAATAAAAAAGATGAAGTTCACTTATCCAAATAATGAAGTTCAAATATTAAGCCAAGGAAATTCTGCTAGCTATTTTGAAAATCATAAACAAAAGATCAAGTTTCACTTATCATTAAACATCTAATACATATACCATAGTAATTAAACAAAAATTAAATGAGAAAAACTTCAACTATACTGTTCAAAACAAAACTCTTGCCTTCAGTGTCAGAGTCTTCATGTTGTTGTTCTTCATAGCTGACCAATACATTTTCTTGGATAGGTTGCGACGAATCCAACAAAACATCATCGGATCGCCCCTTCGCAAAGAACATCAAGATTATCTGGATTTACAACATCACCGTCAACCGCAACGCCCTTAGATACTTCAGCTACATGAGGCTCCACTCGACACTTCAGAACATCGTTACGCCAGACAAACACGGAAGCAACAACACTAACAAATAGGACGACATTCTCCAGCGGCTTTTCAATGCCAAAATCAGAATCTTCATGCCGGCTCGGGGAAACAACATCATGGGATTGTTGAGCCACAGAAGGGTCTGCAAGGTCAACGGCAACCGATGCAGAAGCACCAACACTACCACCACCATCAACAGCACAACCGCCCTGATTCAGATCAGCGTGAACTTCCATGTTTTCTTCTCTAGGCTGTGGAAAGATTAAAACACACACAATAACACAAAACTGAGTGTGTGGATAATTAACACAACAAACAACTGCAACCCACATGTATCAAAACAACTACAACTTCAACACACATATACATAAAAAAAGAACTGCAGTTCACTTTGTCAAATGTTGCAGTTCAGTTATGTTAAATACTAAAGCTCACTTATGTAAAACATTATGCACCACACATGCGAACTTGAATGCAGTTCACTTCTGTCAAAGACTGAAGCTCACACATGTAAAACTATTGCAGCTAACATATGTAAATGAGAATGCATATGACTGAGCATAACACCGCACATCAAGTTTACAACAACAACAACAAAATTAGATTACAACACACTAACAGAACAAGTACTACAACTATACCTTATCAGCTACAACATCCGGAGGGGACGATGCATCACCCAAGACCTCATCCTTCCCAAAGCGATCGTAGGACTCTTTGTGCACATCACAAGCAGCAACACCAGTCTACGGGCATAGAACAAACCAAAAACGAAAATAAGATGGTTACGACAAAAAAGAAAATTTTCAACTATGCACAAGCAGTACACACTTTACAACCGTTAAGTACACAAAAAATACAATAAAAATGGAAAGCAACAAATGCAAGTTTAAGAAGAGGGACACGTGGCGTAATGTATATGGCGTAAGTACTTGTACCTGACCAATTCCATCGTCCCTAGTTCCATGGACACCAGAAGATTCCACTCCATCCTATCACAAAAAACAAAAAAAGTGAGGAGCAGTCCACATAATACACAAAAGAGATTCAAAGCAACAAAAAACCTAGAACATACATTATCAGCGCCAACCCCAACGTCCTGACGGTTCATTTCATCCAAAATATGCCCAGATCCTTCTCATACCGACCGCATTTTGCCTCCTGTGTATGTCTCAATTGAGCATAGGAAGACCGAACATTCGTCACTGCAACTTCAGGCTTTCAATCATGCCACAATCAAAATTGTGAGCAGCAACAATATCTTCATCTCGTGGGCCATGGCCAACAGGGAAAAAACTAGCAACTATCCTCAACCTGTCACCAGAGGTTGGCAAATCTTCAGTCAACTTCAAAACCTTCACAAGAAGCTCATCAATCTCCTCGTGTTTTTTGCCGCCAACAAATGTCTGTTTAGAAGAGCTTCTATTATCAAACATCTGTCGAGCCATGAAACCACGAGTACGCGGCACCTCATCATCACGAGCAGGAAGCTGGCTACATATAGGCTCATAAAACCTAGCATGAGTGCTAGGTCCCAGATCGAAGCTGCCGATACACAGTAATGCAACAGGACGGTTGTACACAATATCACCTGACGCCTTCCACTGCAAAAAAAGACAAGAGGCAAAGACAAGTACACATGTGAGTACTAGAAAAGTTCAGAGTTATAATGACTGCACCTTTTTAAAAAAACTGATATTAAAAACTCAGATGCACTAACCGGCAACTTCCCAAATTTGTAAGTTTCCAAGTAAATCTTTTCCTTCACAAGCACATCCTCATTGTATAACTCATTAGGTCTTTGGTCGTCAGGTATGACGCACGTGGCGTCAACGTGTGCATGACTGAAAATTTGAGAAGCTTCAAGCAGTCAAGATACATAATCAGGGGGACAATGGCACAACCCTCTACACAATTCTGCTTGCTGCCTTCTGTTTGCCACCTCACCACAGCTGCCTGCAACTCATCAACAACAAGCTGGCAAAAGTCCATCTGAGCCATAGCCGCATAATCCATGTTCTCTACCATTGCAGCAACTCTACCCAAACGAACTACGTGCCCAGACACAAGAAATTCGGTAGAGTATCGGGAAGAACACCTTCACAAAGAAGGTCAAGCAATACATGATCATCTTCCTCCACCAACGCCTTCAACTTCTCAAGCAAGTCCTTGACACCTATACTTTTGAACGGTCAAAGCCAAGCTCATCCTTGAGGGCACTCAACGAGTCATCATATTACCGGCAAGCAGCATGGGTGCGATGCAGACGTCCCATGGGTAAATCAAAATGTGATGAAGCGCATCACGATTGATTCAAGAACCCTGCCATTCCTAAAGTCCATTATCATGATGGCAGGGTCAATCACTCCCATCAGATAGCACATAAGAATGTGTGACACATTTTTCTTTACTGTCGGTTCAAAGACAACACCAAATCCAAGATCCCTAACACGACTACAAGTGTGTTTCTTTCAAGAAGGCAGCAGCCTTGCAAACAAGGAAGCGACAAACATACGGTCTTGTTAAATCGAGAATCATCTCCCTCGGCATCATCTTCAGCTGCATTGCTCTTCCTAGACTTCTTCCTCTGTGTAAAGGGAAATGCAATCCACATTAGAAGACTAGCCATAAAAAAAGAGATAGAGAAAACACAGATAGAATAACAATGAAGAAAACAAATACAGTCCACTTCAACAAACCTTTGTAACAACATCCACCCCCTCGCCAGAGTCACCACAAAAATCTTCATCGACATCGTCACGGGCACGCTTGGGTAGACTCTTAGATGAACCACAGTCTTTGCGTCTACCACTATGAACATCCCTCACAAAATCAGCAAGCACAAAGTCGTCATCATCAGAGTTGGGACCTTCAGTGACATGTAGTCACTTGCACTGAGGATCATCCTTTCCACCAGCTTCAGCAGTTCTCTTGCCAAGATTCTTGTTCATGCCAGCAACACGTGGACTCCGCCGAGGTGTACCACCTTCCTCAAGAAAAGATTTCAACTTCTTCTTACGCAAAGAAGGCTTCATTACCTTGGCAAATTTGGCACCCTTGGCACCATCTACAGCTCTCCTCTGCTTATCCTTCTCCGCAAACTCTTTTGAGTCACTTTCAAACCTCAACTTCTTCTTGCTTTGCTTCAACTCATATTCACGGTTGTTCCGAGACCATCCAACTCTGTAACTTCCTCAGTACCATCAACAGATCGCGATCGTGTCTCGATAAAATGGGACGCTCTCGTCAAAGCTCACACCAACATTACCCTCGCAAAATAATGGTCAATCAATTGAGTAACCTCCTCAAACCCAAAGCGCCTAAAGATGGAAAATGCAGACATCGCGTCAAAATGAAGTTTGACTATGGTCGTTAAAAAGTGCACAAAAGAACAAATGCAAGACACTTAGACATATGAAATGCAAGGTTCTCAACCATAAGCTAAAAATAAAAATTAATGCATTGCACAAAAAACTTGAATAAAACAATAATGCAGTTCACACATACATATAGTGGAGTTCACATATAGAAAATAAAATACAGTGCTGCATACTCTAACTTCATGTTTCTTCTCAACAAAATGCCGGACTAGATACAGCAAGGCAACACCAATTGGTACAACATCAAAGTAACCAGCATACACAAAATAAACAAATCAATCACATACCAGAAGAAGGGGCCACACTTATGGGAGAAGTTTCAATCGGCGAATTCAATTGATGTCCTCCCTCCACACCATGATCCTTACCACCAGGACAACGAGACCCAATTGGCGTATCATTATGAGAACCACAATCACCTACTTGATTCAAAAACAACCAGAAACAGAAATTACAAAACATCACGTGACAAAATAATGCAAACGAACGCTGACAACTAACAGAGCATAAACCAATATGCAGGATGATTTAGGAAACTAGATAAACATCAAACAAAATAAACAAAAAGCCTAAAATAAGCACTCCACATACCCTAAATTCCTCCTCCCACTCTGCTCGGCGAAGACATGGCGTTTGCCTGCAGCTCAACGATGAAGTGACAGATTTAAGCAACAAAATCGGCAAAAATCTCACGAAACCCTAGATCCACCTTGCTACACAAGAGTATCGACTCCAAAATCGAGATAAAATCGGCTGCCTACGAAAAAATTACACAAGCAAAAACAGCAACAGCAACTATGAGAATAACAAAACAAGACGAGCGAACGATCAAGACCAAGAACAAGCGAAACGTACCACAAAAAAGGTGCGGCGAAGGCAGCGGCGGCGACGACGGGGAGGGGGGAGGGTGCAGCCGGCAACCGACAGGAAAGGGCTGCGCGAGCGCAACGGCAAGGGCTCGCAGAGTGGACGACGCGGAATGCAGGAATAAGAACCTCTCGAGGGCGGCGGTTCCTCAGGCGACGGCGGTTGCTGCGGGCGACGGCGGTTTTGCTCGAGGGAGGAACTGCAAGAGAGGAGAGGGGATTGTTCTCGGTCTCTCTCCCTGTCAGCGAAGCGGTGGGATCGCCTGTAACGGACACGTAGGAGACCCGCGTGTGGCAGAAGGCAACATGAAACGGGCCGGCCCAAAAATGGCCCGGCTAAAATAAGAAAGACCACATCAAAACGCACATGATGCAGTTCTCTATGAAGAACAATGAAGTTCCGTCTGTAAAACAAAATAAAATAAACGCAGTTCGTAAAAAAAAGTTAAAATCAAAAGAAAAAACACGCATGTTAAGAAAACACATCCGAAAAGAAAAACTCTACATTCAAATAAGTGCCACACAAAAAAATGGTGGGGGCAAACCCCTACCCCTCCCGGACAGGGACTGCAATAAGTACAGGCAAAAAAATTGATGCAGTACGCAGCACTAGAAAGATGCAGTGCATTTAGCTACACGAAGCAGTACGGTTTAGCAAATCCAGTTCCGGATTACCTACATGAATAAATACACGGTATAGAACACAGCGAAAAACTTGTAAAATTGCGAAATACATTGTACTTTATTCAGGGGCTCCAGCAAGGACACGCAAAAAATACTGTGAAGTAAGCACCTGTACACAACATGCAATTCTCTGTTGCACATGATGCAGTGCGGAACTCTAACCAATGCAGTTTTGTTATCATGCAGGATACATATAAACGTCACAAAATGCTCGTTCACACAGAAAGAGGTGGTTAAAAAAATCTATTGATCAAAACTAAAAAAACACGTTAAAAAACACCACATTCGCATACAACCACCCAATCGGAGCGGTTCCATCGCCACAAGCCCACGATCACAGACGCAACACCAACCCACGATCTGCACAAACCGCATCGTCAGCGAGATCGTGCAGTTCATCTGATGCGGCCATCTGTAGGACCTTGAAGTATGTCTAGAGGGGGGGTGATTAGACTACTTGACCAATTAAAAACTTAACCTTTTCCCAATTTTAAACTTTGGCAGATTTTAGTTATCTTTGAGCAAGTCAAGCAATCTTCACGCAATTCAAGCAAGCATGCAAAGAGTATATAGGCAGCGGAAAATAAAGCATGCAACTTGCAAGAATGTAAAGGGAAGGGTTTGGAGAATTCAAACGCAATTGGAGACACGGATGTTTTTGTCGTGGTTCCGATAGGTGGTGCTATCGTACATCCACGTTGATGGAGACTTCAACCCCCGTAGGGTAACGGTTGCGTGAGTCCACGGAGGGCTCTACCCACGAACGTTCCACGAAGAAGCAACCTTTGTCTATCCCACCATGGTCGTCGCCCACGAAGGACTTGCCTCACTAGCGGTAGATCTTCACGAAGTAGGCGATCTCCTTGCCCTTACAAACTCCTTGGTTCAACTCCACAATCTTGTAGGAGGCTCCCAAGTGACACCTAGCCAATCTAGGAGACACCACTCTCCAAGAAGTAACAAATGGTGTGTTGATGATGAACTCCTTGATCTTGTGCATCAAATGATAGTCTCCCCAACACTCAACTCTCTCTCACAGGATTTGGATTTGGTGGAAAGAAGATTTGAGTGGAAAGCAACTTGGGGAAGGCTAGAGATCAAGATTCATATGGTTGGAATGGAATATCTTGGCCTCAACACATGAGTAGGTGGTTCTCTCGTAACTGGTAAGTTGGAAGTGTAGGTTTGTTCGATGGCTCTCTCCACGAATGAAGAGGAGGTGGAGGGTATATATAGCCTCCACACAAAATCTAACCGTTACACAATTTACCAAACTCGTGGGACCGAATCAACAAACTCGGTCGGACCGATTTAGTAAACCTAGTGACCGTTAGGGTTTTCGGTGGGACCGATATGCAACTCGGTAGGACCAATATGGTTAGGGTTAGGGCATAACGTAATCTCGGTGAGACCGATTACACAAACTCGGTGAGACCGAATTTGGTAATTAGCTAACCAGAGAGTTGGTCAGGTAAACTCGGTGGGACCGATTCGCTCTTTCGGTGAGACAGAAAAGTTACGAAAGGGAAACAGAGAGTTTACATTGTAATCTCGGTGGGACCGATCGCTCTCTTCTGTTAGATTGAAACATTACGAAGGGAAACAGAGAGATTACAATCCCATCTCGGTGAGACTGAGATCCCGATCAATGAGACCGGTTTGCCTAGGGTTTGTGGCAGTGGCTATGACATTTGAACTCGGTGGCGCCGGATAGAAAGAATCGGTAGGGCCGAGTTTGACTTCAGGTTTAGATCATATGTGGATGTGAGAAAGTAGTGGAGGGTTTTGGAGCATATCACTAAGCACATGAAGCAAGAGGCTCATTAAGCAACACTTCATCCCTCCTTGATAGTATTGGCTTTTCCTATAGACTCAATGTGATCTTGGATCACTAAAATGTAAAATGTAGAGCCTTGAGCTTTTGAGCTTGAGCCAATCCTTTGTCCTTGATATTTTGAGGGGTCCACTTTCCTCATCCATGCCATGCCATTCATTGAGCTTTCCTGAAAAATTTGTCTTGGAATAGCATTAGCTCAATGAGCTATATGTTGTTATGAATTACCAAAACCACCTAGGGATAGTTGCACTTTCAATCTCCCCCTTTTTGGTAATTGATGACAACATATAGATCAAAGCTTCGACAAATGATAATAAAATTTGAAAAACATCATCGCTTTGAGAAGTATGTGATAAGCAAGAGCTCCCCCTAAATTTGTGCATATTAAGATTTTCTTTGGACTGCAAATGCACAAGGAATTAGGCTCATGGGTTATTCTTCCATGTCACATACATCTTGGTGGAGCTCTCAAAATAATAAAGATTGAATACATGCACTCATCACCAAGCAAAGTGAATGATCATATGAGGATAAGTAAGATAATATCATAACAAGCATAAGTGTAGCTTATGATCAAACACATGATCATCAATGTCTCACAGGTAATTGCATAGATCTCAAGCAATCAAAAGCAAATAAAGTTCAACCAAGAAGACAAGAGAGAACAAAAGCAGCAAATCTCTCTCTCTCTCTCGAAGCCTATGATCTATACATTTTCTCCCCCTTTAGCAACAAGTTACCAAAAAGTTCCTAGAAAATGCATAGGACTATATCGTCTCTCAGGCTTGGTCTTCTGGCGGTGGTGTCTGGAGAACTCCAAGAACGAAGGCTTCAGTCGATGTTGAAGGAGCTGAAGGAGTTGGTGCTGGAGCTGGTGGCGCTGGAGTTGTAGCTGGAGCTAATGAAGTGACTCGTGTCTTGAGCGGCTCTGCGGCTGATCTCTGAGCTCGTGGGACTCGCAAATGCATCGCTTGTTGTCCTGCCCTTTCTCTCCCTGCATGTCATCCTGTAGCTGCTCCATACCGATGAATCTCGCCATTTTGACATCAAGATCATAGAATTTTGTTCCATGATTCTTTCCAGTGCTCTCCGGTTTTGAGTTAGGGTGGCCAACCCTTCTCAATCCGCAGAGTTGATGCTATCAAGCAACCAAGCTGCTCCTCGCTTGTTCTTCGAAAGTATTCATATGCCTCTCGCTTGAGTTGGCATCTTAGCAGCCTTCTCTTTCCTTGCTTTCTCCTTCTTCTCTTGCGCTTGTACTGATGATGGTTCATTCTCAGTCATGACAACTTGATTGTCCTCAAAGTCAGGATAGAGAACCATGTGTTCCTTATCCAACAGATACTTTCCTGTGCCCATCTTTGAGTTAATCAACTCCTGAATCTGTGGGGCATATCCACAGCTCCTCTTCTGGTCTGCTGCTGTCCTCTTGATAGTTTCAACTATGAGGCTCATGACTTTGAATTTCTGAGGCACATAAAAAATGTGAAGCAAATTGATTGCATGCCCTATGATCATGTTTTGGTCACCTGATTTGGGCAATAGAGTGTGCCTTAGGATCCAGTTGATCGTAGGCAGCCCTGACAGAAGAAAATGAATTGACCCAAACTTGAAAGACTCAAGTGCATCATAAGGGATCTCCTTGTACATCTGTGACACTGAGTTGTGACCCATCTTCTTCTTGGCATAAATGTCCAAGTCATCTTCATTTTCCTTTGGGCATTGATCAGACTTGCTCATTCCTCTATGGTTGACTGGTATCTCGTTCCTTCTGACATCCAAACTATCCTGCCATCTGGATAGAAATGTGATGTGGAGTAGAATTGCATAATGAGCTCGTCATTCCAATTTGTGAGCTTCTGCCCAACAAAATCTGCAACTCCACACGCATTGAAGCTGTCATATACTCCAGGATAGTGTTCTGCATTCTCCTGAATGTAGGTCCAGTCGACCCACCTCATATCAAAAACTATGGGCTTCTTATCCAATAAGACGGTCTCATAGAAGTGCTGCTGCTCCTTGGTGTGGAACATGTAATCTACAACAGTCCTTCTCCTGGTGGCATATGGATCGACTCTCCATAGCCTCAACCCATGATCTCTCCCGATCTTCATGTTCTCACCACAGGATGAGCATCATTGTGGTATGGGATCTTGGGCTTGAGCTTCCTTAGGACCTGCCTTCTTCATCTTCCTCAAGATCAACCTCGTGCATTGGGGCCTTGTTCTTCTCAGCTCTTTGGTATACTCTGGTATTCCTCTTTGGTGCACTCTTGGGCTTGGGGGCAGCTTTGGGCTTTGAAGTTGCAGCCCTCGACTTTATGGCATCACCCATCGCTTTTGTGCCTTGGGTGCTTTGGCTCAAGAACCCCTACTTCTTCCTCTTCCTCCATCATAGAAGGCTTCCAAATCACTCGCCATGGTCTTCTTGACCCTTTCCTTTCTTTTCCTTCCTTCAAGAAGAAAGTGTTCTTTGGGTTGGGATTCCAAAGGAGCTTGAGTGGAGACTCGGCTTTAGACATTGGTTGTCTACCGCTGGCCTTTTGATCTTCATTCAGTGCTTGATCTGCTGTTGAGCTGTACTCCTTCTTGAGCACTTTCTTCTTTGAACTGGCCTCATCCTCGGCTGCCACATAATCCTCATCCTCACACTCTGGGGTCTTCTTCTTCCTTGTCCTTGTGGCAGCCTTGGGCAAGATTTGTGGGAGTGCTTCGCTCCCTCATCTCGAGCTGCTAGAGGGACTAGTGCCCTCACTCATGTGAATCTGCTCTTCCGACTGCTCTCGGCTGTCACTTTGGTCCGACATGCTGCTCTCACTTGATCGCTAACCACGTGAATAGTTATAGATGAGGTAGAGTGGATGAGCATCACAAAATGCAGAGATTTTGCAAAGAATGATTCAAAAACTTAGTTTTAGTTTTCCATGAAAGCATTTCGGATCTACCGATTTTAAACTCGGTGATACCGATGCAGTTTTGGAACCTAAACTAGTGAACTCGGTCGAGACCGAGTCACAGTTCGATGGCACCGAGACTGCTAGGGTTTCACAAAGTTCTAAAATCGGTCACACCGATTTGTAATTCTCGGTCGATCGAGACTTACTAGTGCAATGGCTTAGCCAAATCGGTGGGACCGAAGTTTTTCAACTCGGTGGGTCCGAGATGGTTTCGACGGAAACCTAACCCTAAATTTTCAAATCACAACTGTTCTAAGGATTGTTTTGACTGGATAGAAGTGTTTCAATCGTGGCAAGATGCATTACGAACACAATGTTTGAGAATCGACGAGGATAGCATCGTGATCGAGTTCATACCCTAGTTCGGCGGTGAACTCGCTACGACGGCAACGGCGGAGAAGGATTTCATTGACGGCGGCGGAGACCAGCGACGGAGGCGGTGGCGCATTTAAGTCGACGATCCAGAGACCTAGTAGGCAGAGCGAGCTATGCGCTGGCGAGGAGTTTGGAGAAAGTTTTCCAAAATTTACCCGTGTGAATATATAGCTCGACATCTTTGTCGGTGTGACCGAAGTTGAACAACTCGGTGGCACCGAGATGCATAACTGATATGATTCTAACACTCGGTGTGACCGAAAGTTCAAATCGGTTGCACCGAGATAGAAAACCTAGATCGACTTAGTAATCTCGGTATGACCGAAATGGAGGAATCGGTCGGACCGAAAATCACAAAGAAGTTTTGGAAGTTTAAGTCTATGAAGAATCGGGACTCGAAAGTGCTCCTCACAGAGTGGTTCGAATCGACTTGATCAAATTTTGTGATGTAGCATGAATAGAGTTTGAGACGAGAAAAGCATAGATAGCTAGAGAAGGTTCTTAGGCATTCTTGTCCATCCACTTGGCCAAAAAGAAAGAAACCAATCAATCAAAACAACAAGTGGATGTCCTCGAACGAGTAAAATATGCAACCAACATGCTCACACAATAAAATGACAAATGAAATATGTGCCAAAGCATGCACAACCAATTCTAGCATCTATCAAACAATAGGCGATGACTAGGCATCTATATATGAGTATATTGACTTAGGAGTCAAATGAGAACATTTGATCATAGGTCATACTCATCGTTTAAGCTCAAGTGGGGTTACCACTTTTACATAAAGCATTTATGTGTTCACATCATTAGAGTTGCTTTGACTCAATTCTTAGAGTTAAGCTCCCCCTAGATGTGAGATCCCCCTTTAGAGGGATAAACTAACATTGGGTTTTGTCGATGATGACTTCATGTAGGTGTTGAAGATGTGGATGCTCAATGTTGATGTAGATCTTTTGGAGCAATCCTTTGGAGTGAGTTGCACTTTCAATACCTACACGGGTTAGTCCCACAAGGAACAAACAAAAATATCCATAGACATAGAGTGATGCACACACAAAATGATGTCCATGAAAACATTAGGTTACCGTGTCCCTTGCCTTACCAACATGAGGGTTTGTGACTCCTTGAACTAGTGCAAGATATGGAATATGATTGCACTTGTTCTTGCCATAATGATATGAGTGAAAAATTTTGGCGGAGTCACCCTCAAGAACTCTCTAGTTCTTCTTCTTCGGGATCCACATCATCTTGATGGTAATCCTTGGTGTAGTAGTTGTGCTTGATGAAGTAGAACTTGACGTAGTCTTGGGAACCCACTTGACCAAGGCCTTAGGTGCTTCTTCAAATGCATCAATCTCTTCTTGAAGCTTGTCCTTGCCTTTGTTCTTGTGGTCTTGTGGTGGAAGATCATCTTGTGCTTGTGTTCCCTTGAAGGAAGTAGGATCATACTTCTCTTGTTGAGGAACAAACTTTGTCTTGGGGTATTGATCTTCTTCCCACTCAACTCCATTGGCATTGAACTTTCGTTCAAAACCAACACCTTGATTCTTCCGGTGCCTTCCTTGCTTGCGTACAATTTCCTCGAATTGCTTACTCCCGGCAAGGCTCTTGTATACACCTTTCTCTATAATTCCCTTCAATAAGTTGTTTTCTTGCTCAAGTGTAACTTGGCTAAGAGAATCATTAGTGGAATCAAGAGAGCTAGTAGAAGATCCAATATTGGGTTTAGCATTGTTATTGTTACGACTAGAAGAAGAATCTTTCTTGTTCTTGTTACTAGACTTGACTTGAGGCATGTAAGTAGATAAGAGTAAACGCTTGGCAATATAAGAAGAACTTTTCTTACGGAGATCATCATTGATGGCCTTTAAGAACTCATGCTCTTGCTCAAGATTGAGCTTTTCAAAGCGTAACTTCTCATGAGCCCTTAAAAGTTCTCGATGATCTTCGAAGATAGTTTCATGAGCTAACTTAAGAGTGTTTAGTTCTTTATTTAGACACTCAATTTTCTCCTTATCATTGTCATTCGTTTCATCTTGATTAGCATGATTAATTGACGTTTCATCATAGTATTCATCACTAGAGTTGTCAACAAGTAAATCATCATCACCTAGCAAGTCATCTTCATCACTATTAAAATCGACATACTCGGGGTGTGTTACCTTAGGACCTTTGGCCATGAAGCATCTTCCAATTCCTTCATTTGGTGATTCAAATATGTCGTAGGAGTTGGTTGACACAAGTGCTAAACCGGCAAGACCTTCATCTTGAGTGTATTCGAGTCGGAGTGATAGCTTCTCTCGGAGTGATTGTTTGAGTCGGAGCGGATACCCATTCACCAACATGAGCTTGATGTCTTCATTTTGTGTAGCTCTTTGATGACTTGTCCTTCCTTTCCGAATCCTTGCTTCTCCGTGAGGGTCTTCGCTCATAACGATCATCTCTACTCCTTCTCTCTCTTGGTGGTGATTCTTCTCTTCTACTTCTTCTCTTGGGAGAATCTTCTTCTTTTGTAGGGTGTCGTACACTCATTGGAATAGTGTCCGGGTCTCCCACAATTGTAGCAATTGCGCTCTCGACTAGAAGATCTTTTGTCATTGTAGGACCTCGACTTGGAGCTTCTTTCTTTGCTTCTATTCTTGTAGAATTTGTTGAAGTTCTTCACCATTAAGCTCAATTCTTCATTGAAGGTTTGTTTCTCACTTGATGATGTGGGGGCTTCACATGAGCCTTTGTAAGCACCACTTGACTTGTTGTGAAGTTCCTCCTTATCTTTGAGTGACATCTCATGAGCAACAATTCTTCCAATGACTTCCGTTGGCTTGAGATCTTTGTAATTTGGCATCATTTGGATCAATGTGCACACGGTATCGTATTTTCCATCCAATGCTCTTAGGATCTTCTTGATGATGAATCTGTCGGTCATCTCTTCACTTCCTAAGCCGGCAATCTCATTTGTGATAAGAGCAAGCCTAGAGTACATTTCAGCGACACCTTCACCATCCTTCATTTTGAACATGTCAAGCTGACTTTGGAGCACATCCAACTTGGATTCCTTGACGGAGTCGGTACCTTCATGCATATCAATTAAAGTATCCCAAATTTCCTTTGCATTCTCAAGACGGCTGATTTTGTTGAATTCTTCGGGGCACAATCCGTTGAAGAGGATATCACAAGCTTGAGCGTTGTATTGCAACATCTTCAACTCCTCCGCACTAGCTTCACGGTTCGGTTCTCTCCCATCAAAGAATTCACCTTGCAAGCCAATACACACAATAGCCCAAACGGCGGGGTTATGTCCGAGAATATGCATTTTCATCTTATGCTTCCAACTAGCAAAATTAGTGCCATCAAAGTAAGGACCTCTACGGTGATAATTTCCCTCGCTAGACGCCATACTCTCCTAGGTTGTGAAACCAAGGCCATGACCACCAAAAGCTATGGAAGTCAAAGCAAATGGAGACCAAAGCTCTGATACCACTTGTAGGACCTTGAAGTATGTCTAGAGGGGGGGGTAATTAGACTACTTGACCAATTAAAAACTTAACCTTTTCCCAATTTTAGACTTTGGCAGATTTTAGTTATCTTTGAGCAAGTCAAGCAATCTTCAAGCAATTCAAGCAAGCATGCAAAGAGCATATAGGCAGCGGAAAATAAAGCATGCAACTTGCAAGAATGTAAAGGGAAGGGTTTGGAGAATTCAAACGCAATTGGAGACACGGATGTTTTTGTCGTGGTTCCGATAGGTGGTGCTATCGTACATCCATGTTGATGGAGACTTCAACCCACGTAGGGTAACAGTTCTTGTGAGTCCACGGAGGGCTCCACCCATGAAGGGTCCACGAAGAAGCAACCTTGTCTATCCCACCATGGTCGTCACCCACGAAGGACTTGCCTCACTAGCGCTAGATCTTCACGAAGTAGGCGATCTCCTTGCCCTTACAAACTCCTTGGTTCAACTCCACAATCTTGTCAGAGGCTCCCAAGTGAAACCTAGCCAATCTAGGAGACACCACTCTCCAAGAAGTAACAAATGGTGTGTTGATGATGAACTCCTTGCTCTTGTGCTTCAAATGATAGTCTCCCCAACACTCAACTCTCTCTCACAGGATTTGGATTTGGTGGAAAGAAGATTTGAGTGGAAAGCAACTTGGGGAAGGCTAGAGATCAAGATTCATATGGTTGGAATGGAATATCTTGGCCTCAACACATGAGTAGGTGGTTCTCTCTCAAAACTGGTAAGTTGGAAGTGTAGGTTTGTTCTGATGGCTCTCTCCACGAATGAAGAGGAGGTGGAGGGGTATATATAGCCTCCACACAAAATCTAACCGTTACACACAATTTACCAAACTCGGTGGGACCGAATCAACAAACTCGGTCGGACCGATTTAGTAAACCTAGTGACCGTTAGGGTTTTCGGTGGGACCGATATGCAACTCGGTAGGACCGATATGGTTAGGGTTAGGGCATAACGTAATCTCGGTGAGACCGATTACACAAACTCGGTGAGACCGAATTTGGTAATTAGCTAACCAGAGAGTTGGTTAGGTAAACTTGGTGGGACCGATTCGCTCTTTCAGTGAGACCGAAAAGTTACGAAAGGGAAACAGAGAGTTTACATTGTAATCTCGGTGGGACCGATCGCTCTCTTCGGTTAGACCGAAAAGTTACGAAGGGAAACAGAGAGATTACAATCCCATCTCGGTGAGACCGGTTTGCCTAGGGTTTGTCGCAGTGGCTATGACATTTGAACTCGGTGGCGCCGGATAGAAAGAATCGGTAGGACCGAGTTTGACTTTAGGTTTAGGTCATATGTGGATGTGAGAAAGTAGTGGAGGGTTTTGGAGCATATCACTAAGCACATGAAGCAAGAGGCTCATTAAGCAACACTTCATCCCTCCTTGATAGTATTGGCTTTTCCTATAGACTCAATGTGTTCTTGGATCACTAAAATGTAAAATGTAGAGCCTTGAGCTTTTGAGCTTGAGCCAATCCTTTATCCTTGATATTTTGAGGGATCCACTTTCATCATCCATGACATGCCATTCATTGAGCTTTCCTGAAAAATTTGTCTTGGAATAGCATTAGCTCAATGAGCTATATGTTGTTATGAATTACCAAAACCACCTAGGGATAGTTGCACTTTCACCATCCCACCCCGCGCCCTCCCCTTAAATCCAGACCCCTGCCATAGGCCTTCTCAACCACAACAACACAAGTATCCATTGCGCTGCCAGCAAATCGCTCCATCACATCCATCTCCACACAAAACACCAAGCCCTAATATCGGCCATGGCATTCGCCGACGAGTACCAGGGCGTGGAGGCCCACGGCAACACCAAGTTGCACGTCATCCACACCAACGACAACAAGCAGGTGGTGACCACCCTCTTGCAGTACAAGCGCCACCTCAGCCTCCAGTGCCACAAGATCGTCGGCATTGATCTCGAGGACAACAACGAGCCTGAAGCGACGCAGAAACCCGCCCTCTGTCAACTCTCCATCGCAAGAAACACCCGGTGCTGCTCTTCCAACTGAGCGCCGCTGAAAGGTGCACCGTCTTCGACAACTTCCTCGCCGACCCCAGGTACACCTTTGCAGGCTTCTCCATCGATGGCGACAAAAAAAGGCTAGAGCGCGTCAATCTGGAGGTCGCAACCTTCGTCGACATCCAGAAGGAGTGGAGGGTGCCCGAGGCAACCAAGGAGTTGGACTCCCTTGGAGACGTCTCTGGCATGCTCATCGACGACTACTACAACAACATGAAGAAGAAGATCACCGATGACGAGCACAAGCGCTGGGCCACCCTGCCTCTGTCCATGAGGCACATCGAGTACGCGGTAAAGGACGCCTATGCAGCGTACGAGATATGGAACCGCATCACCCTCACCCAGGACGGGCTTCACCGTGTAAAGCTGGAGAAGGAGGAACCCCCCAAGAAGCATGCCGGGAGCAGCTGGGGATGGGGAGACGCTGACTGGTGAAGAAGAAGATGGTGCCGGCCAAAGAGCAACAATTGCCAGCGGCGTTTTAGAATTATCATCAAATTTGCTTTATGTTGTTTGCTTATGTATCGTTAATTTGCTTGTGATCATTTGCTTTTGCTGAAATTAGTTTGCTTGCCATGCAGAATCGTTTGTAATGATGTGAACTTTGATTATGTTAGATTGCTTTCTGTTGAAATTAGTTTGCTCATGATGAACTTGTCGTACAGAATGCTTGTGATAATTTGTTTTCTATTGTTTGCTCATGTATCATTAAATTCGAGCAGTGTGCAAATAGGACGATATCAAAGGCAAGTTTTGTACCAATGCATCAGACTCGACCAAATGAAGTTTACATACCCAAGAAAGCAAAGGCACGCCCCAAATTTGGAAAAATGAATAGATAAGAGAAAAAGCACAAGAAGAAAAATGCGATCTGTATATGTAGTGCAGAAATATATGAACGTGCAGTACAGGAACATAATCAATGCAGTACAAGTATGTTTACTAAGCAGTGCACTCCCCTACATTGGAAAAAAGATTACATAAGAGCAAAAACATGAAAACAAAAAATGAGTATTGTGCATGTAATGGATTGCGGCACATGTAGTATCTGAACTCGATCGATTGCAATGCAGATGGTTTACAAAGCAAAGGCGCGCCCCTACATTTAAAAAACAATAGAAAAAAATTGACCACCCTGTGTAGCCGGCCCACCCGGCCTCGAGTATGTCCGCACCCACAAGAAAGTAGTCGTTCTAAGCCACAATGCGTAGGGCCGGGCGCACATGGGCCCACATGTCAGAGAGCATAGAGTAGCGAGCGCCGTGTATAAGCGCCCAAATAAGTAACCAGAGGAGTTCGATTCGGCTGCCTCGCCAGCGCTTATAAACAGGTCGGGCGCGCCTTTTGCGGGCGAGGTGGGACTAAATATTAGGCCGCACACAATGCACCGGGAACCAGCCGTGCTCACAGGCCGACTTGGGCCCAATGCGCCTTCACTCCCCGAACATAGGCCCAACACACAAAAAGAGAGGCCACTGATTTTTTTAAATAATCCCATGTACCATACACGAACGCAGGCCCAACCACGCGTTCCGCGGTTCGCCTTGATATGACAATGCAGTTCGCTATTTTCAGGTATACAGTCCTCTTACTACTCAAATGCATTCGCGCACACTGAATCAGAACCAATCCGCCACCTAACACCAACCACAAACATTTATTACTTCCGTTGGTCAATTGGTTGCATAAAAACGTATCCATTCGTGCTCCAGACTAACACAACGCCTCCCTCGTTCCTCTTTTTCTTCAAATCACAGATCTAGGGTTCATCCCATCCCCAGCTCTTCTATAGAATTCCACTGAACCCGCCATGGACTGTAAGTGCGGGTGTTTGGCAAGGATGGCACCGGTAGCGGACACATGCGTGTACGCAGAAGGTCTAGAGCTCACCAACACCGAGTGGCGCAGCATGCTCGGGTGCCTGATGATACTCAACATGGGGTTTCAGCCGCCATTTCTTCATCGCCTCACAACCGCATATCTACAGGAAAGTTGGGTATGTTTTTCCCTCACAATTTTGTACATAATCTACCTGCAAATCCACATCTGAATATATAGTTCAATCAATTTGTTCAGTAGTGTCAACAAAATACAAAACATAATTTGTATTGTTGTTCAGATTTGTTAGCTATTAAGACTAGATGCTTCCACCTATTTTTCTTCAGTACCATAACACACGAACAAAAAAGAGGGTCAGTAGATCAGTATTGTAGTTCTCTTAACATGCTAGAGAAGTACACTGTAAATGACCTTGCAATACAAACATGTTACAGTATAATATATATCCTAGTAAAACTAGAGGTCAATTCCGTATATAAGTCTGTTCATACATTGCAACTACTTTATAAAAAATAGTAGTCATATATATGTACATATTTAACTCAACATAAAACAGATCATCCTAAGTATAAAGAATGGGTATATATATGTTCATACATTGTTATTTACTTATAAACATTCTTTTTCCATCCTTTCCAAAATGCAGAAACTGCCATCCACGGTAAAATTTCCTGCTCCGAGTTCAGGGAAGGTTACTTTGGAGACAGTACACAAGAATGGGTATGGAGACATGCAAGCTGACTACCACATCGACTCTCAAGAATGCATTAACATAACTACTAGTTGGAAAGAATTTGTCTCCCAGAATGGCTTTGAGGTCGGAGAAGTGGCCATGCTGTTTTTCTACAAAGAAGAAGACTCCCTGAAGTTCACAATATTTGCACTATAGGCAGTCTAAATATGAAGCAAGCCAACGGTGGGATATTTCTAATGCTTTGCTAATGCTATACGCTTTTAAAACTATGTCCACCAGACACTTTGAACGGTGCCTATTTAAAGTATGCAACCTCATCTGCATCATTTTATCACCCATTTTTAGACAAGTTACTGCTGGCAGTAATGCAGTTCTCTCAAACACATAGTTGGTCCTAAATATAAAAAAAGCGGTCATTTGAACAGTAACAATGCAATGCGAATGGTCGAAACTTTACAGTTAACATATGATGTTCAAAAGAATTCTCATAGTATTCAGTTCAAAAAAATGTCATAATAACTATTCAGCTAACAAAAGCATATAATGGACCATCTATTCTAATAGCACAATAGAATATTAACGATACTTCTAATGCAGTACGAAAGTACATATTATGCAATCCTCTAAAACACATAATGGAGTTTAAGAAAAGAGAAATCTCATAAGCTTCCATGACCACTGTAATACAGCTAAAACGAAGTACACTACTAACGAAAATGCAGTGCACTACAGCGTATGCCAGAACAACAACAACAAAATTAAAGTAGTAGAAATACAGATATGTCGTAGACTAACAGAGGTGCCAATTCAATCACACTTACATAACTTGTCTAACAATTGTCCAACAACTAAACTATCGAAAAATACCCCGCAAAAAACTACATCGAACACACAAAGAACCTGGGATTTAACAAAGATCAGCTTTTATTTAAAAATTGCAAATCAAAGAATGAGAATTATACCCACAATACAATGAATTAAAACCAACAGAGACAGTAATTACAAGATTCAAAAACACATCGAGGCGCAAAATCTAGAAAATCAACAAGAACAGAGGAGCGGACGAAGCTCACCCGCCCACACAACCAAATTCGCAGGAACTAGAAACTAACTCCTAAAAATTACACAATTTCTAGAGTAAAAGGTGCGATTAAACGAACGATATCAAACAATTCCGACTAACAAACAACATCCGAGCGCCAAAGAGTTGATTCCAACACGGACACGAACGAAAGAGAAAAACTCGCCCGCCAAATCCCTCGATTTACCAAGATTTTAGTTGTTTTTCTTGTAAATTACAAAGAATAAAGGTCAACTGACATCCATAAACAAATTAAATCATCCCGCAACACCCGATTCCACACAGAATACGCGGGCGGACCGCCAGAAAATGAAGCAGTTCTCCCGTGTAGCATTGCAGTGCGCGACGTAAAGAAGATGCAGTTTGCTTCTGTTGAGCATGCAGTGCGGAAGTGTTATCAGAATAACTATTCTGATAATATTATCAAAATAGAGGTTGTATATATATATATATATATATATATATATATATATATATATATATATATATATATATATATATATATATATATATATATATATATATATATATATATATTTGAGTTTTCAGTCCTCTACAGCATTCACTTATTGCTAATTCTTCAAGTTGACTTTTCTGCTAGGTGAATGTGATCGGACCCGTTCCTCTCTATGCTAAACTCAACCCAGTCTATTCACAAATGCTTCGTGTGCGTTATATTTGAAACCCGTTCAAAATCTTCACTGTGTCCTTGTCAGCTGAAGAATTTGCGAACAAAACTTTAAAACATTCTTATCTGAATTTTTGGCTTTTGCCGCTCAAACCGTTCCACATCGCACGATATGATTATTCTATTCACCCACGATCTCCACCTCACTTTACATGGGTGACACATGTCGCTAGGATGAGAAGGGTCAGGGGCATGTTCGTCCATTTTCCTCAGATGAGCGGTTTTTCACCTCGGTTATAAATACCCCTCACCCTCCTCAGACCGCATTTACCCCACTCGACCTCACTCCCCTCGCTCGAGCTCTCAGACCTAGCGGCGCCTCTACTTCCATCGTCGCCGGTGAGGAAGAGCTACACTGCCTCGGCCTCGTCGTCGTCGTACTCGTGTCGGCCGCAGAAATCTTCACTCCGCCGCCGCCGTAGCTGTCTTCCGCCGCCAAGTTAGGGCGTGGAAGATCTCAACGGACGAACTTCCCATCTACAACTCCCAGTTCGTCGTGTTCTTCGTCAAGGGTAAATAAAATTTATTTTTACTGCCCTTGTTGATTCTGATGATTTCCACAAAATCTTCAAAAGGTGTTTATTCTTTGACTTCCACACTCTTAAACACCACAGTTGCATATGTTCTTGATTCGTTTCTCTAAGCAAAGTTTTTCCTCAAGATTTCGCAATTGTGTGGATTTTCAATCTATATAACTTTGAAACCTAAGTCAAAGATAGCTTAGTGAAATTCCTCAAGACATTCCTAGTCAAATTCCTCAAACTTGTTCTTTTGAAAAAACTTCTGAGAACGCACATGACCTCTCCAAATTCTTCACACCTATACTCTGTTCACAGGTACACATGTTCGCTGCTAAATCTCTAGGTTATCATCAACTTAACTCATTTGCAGTGTTACTCGAAGACAAATTGCATACCTCGTCAGAGAATTCCATTGTTCAAAATCCTCAGCTGAAGAAAATGGCTGATGGCAAAAGACCTCAGAAGGGAAGAAAGAGACCAGAAGCAAACACTGCTTTTGAGATCCCAGATGTGATATGGACAGGCTCATGGTTGGTTATAAATTTGTGCTCCATGGAAATATTTGCTGGAAGGAACTCCTAAGTCAAACAAAACATCATGTTTGCATTGTCCATAAGATAGCAAAGCTGAAAACTAAAATACTCTATATCATGAAACCTTCGCATTATGATTTGGTATTGCTCTGCTTTCTTTTGTTTGATGACCAGGTAGAGTCGAGGATGACTCCTTTCAAGAGAGGGGGGATGATGAGGACATCTCGATCATTGAAACAACACAAATCATCCCTAAACAAACACTAAGTTGTGACAAACAAATAGATGATCAAATGCAACACAATTCTAAGGTGAAAGCTACAAATGAGGATTGCATTATTTCTTTGCATGGATATTATCTACTTCCCTTCTACTTATCTTTTGTAGATCAAAGAGAGTCGAGGGCGACTCTTCATCAAGGGAGGGAGGATGATGAGCACATGGGTACATCATACACGACATTTCAGAAAAGTGCACAATTTAGTTGGAAAGAATTACTAAGCCGAATCAAGCAAATACATGGCCAGGTGAACGCTAACTTAAATTTACCTTGTAACATTGATGACACAACTATGATTTCATTCCCATTGTTGTTGGTTGAATTTAGGTATCACATGGAAGAAATCTAACAACATATGAGCTCTTGAAGCAACCGGTTTGGAGGAACAAGTTTGGAGAAAACAAGTTTCAAGTGAAGCTGATGCTGTCAATTTTTACCTCTGATGTTTCATTGTGCCGCACCTATATGGTGGAGAGACGGGGCCATTGGGGTACATCAACAAAAGCTAAATCAAATTATCTTTCCAATGCAAAAAACCTAACATTATTTGTAGTTGTGAGTCAAAAGTTGTAGTCATTCTCGTGGAAGGTGTCTAGGCTGTCAAGGCTTCATGAATTTCCCGAGGAGCTCTCCAACAACTCCCAAAGTTGACTACTTATTCCCCCAAGGAAGCCATGAAAACCTACTTACTTTTGAAACCATTTTCACACCTAGCTAAGAGGAGGCTTCCTTTGGGGGCCCCATCCTCTTAGCTAGGTGTGAAAATGGTTTCAAATGTAAGCAGGTTTGCATGGCTTCCTTGGGGGAATAAGCAGTCAACTTTGGGAGTTGTTGGAGGGGGCCCATCCTCTTAGCTAGGTGTGAAAATGGTTTCAAAAGTAAGCAGGTTTGCGTGGCTTCCTTGGGGAAATAAGCAGTCAACTTTGGGAGTTGTTGGAGAGCTCCTCGGGAAATTCGTGAAGCCTTGACAGCCTGGACACCTTCCACGAGAATGACTACAGCTTTTGACTCACAACTCCAAATGATGTTAGGTTTTTTGCATTGGAAAGATAATTTGATTTAGCTTCTATTGATGTACCCCTATGGCCCCGTATCTCCGCCATATGGGTGTGGCACAATGAAACATCAGAGGTAAAAACTGACAGCATCAGCTTCACTTGAAACTTGTTTTCTTCAAACTTGTTCCTCCAAACCGGTTGCTTCAAGAGCTCATAGGTTGTTGGATTTCTTCCATGTGATACCTAAATTCAACCAACAACAATGGGGATGAAAGCATAGTTGTGTCATCAAGGTTACAACATAAAATTAAGTTAGCGTTCACCTGGCCATGTGTTTGCTTGATTCGGCTTAGTAATTCTTTCCAACTAAATTGTGCACTTTTCTGAAATGCCATGTATGATGTACCCATGTGCTCATCAAGACGAAATATATGAGGAATATTGCACTCCTGATGAAGCCAAACATGGCAAGGAGAACAAAAATCAGCGGAAGGTGCGCATACAAAGGATAGAAAGAAGATGGGCCAGAGAATGGAGGGAGTACAGATATGTGACTCCCAAGTACATGAAGAAATTCGCAGTACACCCTCCATGCCCAAGACCTCCATTGGCACCAGGCCAAGTTGCTGATACCTCTAGAATCAGAAGAGGTGACGAATTTCCCAAGGAGTGGGCTAAACGGCAAGTCAAGTTGGCCAAAGAAGGAGTGAAGAAATTCAATGAAGATTCTGCTGCTGCCGCTGCTGAGGCCTCTGCTAGCAAGCCCAAGAAGCCTGCGCATAAGCCCAGTTCCTCAGCAATGCCCTCACGACCAAGCTCATCAAAGCCCTCATAGCATATTCCTCAAGCAGCTCCAGTTCCCACTGTTACAAAACCTTCAGCTGCAACTGCAAAGTCCTCGGGACCTGCGCATCTTGCCTCTTGCCAAAGGGCCACCGGTATCTCTATTGCTTTAGGAGCATCTGTAAGTTCTTCAGCTCCTCCTCGGTCCTCAACAAGCCCAACTTTGCTGAAGACAAAGGCCATTGCTGTACGAGGCACAAGGCCAAGTCCTCACAAGAAGAAAGTTGCCTTCCATGTGCCGTCTAGTGAAGACGAAGCTGATGATGAGGAACTAGCAGAAATCATCAAAGACAGACAGCAAAGGGCTGCTAGAGCCAAAGGCAGCAATGTGCCTCTTCTATTGGATCCCAAGTTGATCCTCGACTTCATTGATCTCTGGCACAAGGACCCCAACACTCCTATGCCTGATTTCAATCTAACACCTGGCCAAAGTCACATGTTGACAGTCTTCATAAGCGAAGAAAAATGGAAGTTTGAAAAGGCCAGGCAACTGAAGAAAGCTCAGTACAAGAAGGAGTGATTTCTGAAGAAGAATGTTGTCAAAATGACAACTGATGAACTTGTAGCCACACAAACTGAGATCAAAGCATTCAGTGATGAATTTGACGCATATCGTGCAGATTGGCTAGGAGCCAAGGTCAGATTGGTCAGAATGGCGAAGGTATTCACCTCAAATGTTGCAGCCTCAACGCAACGTGAAATTCCTCAGGCTGAAGCATCTGCACAGCCAACTGAAGAACGTGCAAGCACAACTGATGACAATCAGGCTGTTGATGATTCTGAAAGCACCAGGGCTGATGAAGAAATTCTATCCACTGAAGAAACTGCTAGGGAAACCTCTAGTGTTGCGCCTGAGGAACAAGCCAGGCCCGTTGAAGCATCTTCATCGCTACCAAGAAATCGAATATGCTGAGCAATCGCATCGGCCATACCAAGAAATCGCACCAATTTCCTCTGCTCCTCCTACACAGACGACAAGTCCTACCCTTCCTTCTGCATCAGAAGTGAAAAACCAAGGTTGCAGAGCGAGCAGCTGTAAAGAAAAGGAAAGCATCTGCATCCTCAGAGTCTTTAGCTCCGAAGAAAGTGAAGACTTTGACAAGCTCCTATGAAAATCCCATAGATGTTGTTCCTCTATCAAGCATGCCATCAAAGGAGATTGTTCCCTTTGATGAGGATTATATGATTCCAAGTGAATCAGATGAAGAAGATCCTTTTGCTGCTACGTCAGAGTAGATTGATGAAGAAATTGAAGTGGACAATGTCACTTCAACTCCACTGGTATCATCGCCCATGCCTCAGTTCACAGCTGAAGACGCAGGCGTTGAAGAAATAGATGATGATGAAGAAGATGTGGATATTGGGTGTTCAATGCCAATTCTGAATGATGACTACTGGGAAAGTCATCACCCCAATTCACCACTTTACACCCCATTGCAACAAGTTCCTGAGTCCCCTGTCCAAACTGAAGAAATTCACACGGGCTCTGAAGAACATCAAGCTTCTCTTCTCACTATTCCTGAAGAAGTTCCAACCACTAGAGCTGATGACAATGTTGCTGAAGAAATGGAGACCCAGGCTGCTGCTGATGACATTGTTCCTGAAATTCCTCAGCCTGCGGCTCTAGAGTATGTGATTCAAGAGGCTGTGAAGACTTCGACTAACAATCCTCAGCCCAAGCCACAAAATCCTTTCTCCAAGAAGCAGAAGTTCAAGGCTGAAGATTTCTTCAATGAGCACATTTTCTTCACTGACTACAATCCTTATGACTCTTCTCGTCTTCGACAGAAGCGTTTTTGGACTGCTAGCCAGATGAACTTCTATTCCTCGCTGTTGTTTGATAAAGATAAGATATTTTACCATAAGCAAATTCCCCATGTGGATATGTAGTCACTACCTTGCTTCACCCCAGTCCTCAGTGTTATTCATGATGCTGGGCTGCTCAACTTCTGCACCGACATCTGCAACTGGAATGAAGAACTCATCCTTCAGTTCTATGCCACGTTGCACATCACAGGCAACGTCGAAGATGTGAATTCATGGGTATTGGACTGGATGACTGTCAGGACCCCGATTCCGAGTCACATCGACCTAGCTGGTAACACCTCATATCACTTTGCGGCCTCACGCACGGTATTCCCACGGGTGTCGCCTTACCATGGCCCGGGACCGTTTGCGCCTTTTGGCTCACGTATATGATAGTGTCGCTAGCATCCACATGACAAAGAACCCGGGCCGACATGGCTAGTCGTGAACCCAAAGCGGCACTAACCTATGGGGACAGGCATACATGAATCACTTCGAGCATGTCGGTCATCAACGATGAATTCGGCTGTAGCATGGGCTAACAGGACTCCGTATCCCGGCTGTAGCAGCTAGGCAGGACTCAATACCACCGCGTGACATTTCCCAAGGGATGTATATAGGAACGAAATGAATCACATGCCGCCACCAAGTGTCCAAGCAAGAGTGTGGGCTAGCAGGACTCCGTGAACCGGGCAGAAGCGGACTACTATCGCCGAGGCACGAGACTACATTTCCCATATGAGAGGCCGCTAAGGATAAACAACTAGTTTGTCGGATCCCACTCATACCAAGCATTTCAATCATACACGCAATATGCCCGATATGAGTAAATACAACAAGGCATCACAACAAAACTCTACAACTCAAGTACTTTATTTAAGAGGCTCCGAGGAGCCATACATAACATAGTCATACAGGTAGGGGTCACATGACCCAACACTCAAGTCATACAATCATACAAGCACATGCGGAAGCAAACTAGTCTCGAGTATGGACTCTAGAAAGAAAGAAAGCTTGTTGGAGCCTTTCTATCTACAATGGCCCTTCACAAGTCTTAGATCGCCACCGGTGGCTAGTTCACTCGTCAAGTCAATATCTACATAGAATCCGTCGGAGGGGTAGTATTGTCCTCTGAAAAACATTAATTAACAAACATGAGTACAAAGTTACTCAGCAAGTCTTACCACGTAATCCTATCATACATGCACATTCTCAAGGAAGGAAGTGGAGTTATTTGCACAAGCCAGCTTTGACTCTTGGCTAAGCTATCCTACGTGACACCACTTTGTAAAGCATTTGTCGTACACGAGTCCACTAATCACCATCACAATACTCCATCGTGGATCCTCTCTCGTCATCCCACGAGAGGGCCATCCACGATACTCACACTTATCTTGAGGCTTTTAGTAGTATCCATTTACTTGTCTATGAACCGATATAAGTAACCAGAAGTCCTTCTCCGTGGACACGGCTATTCAATAGATCATATTAAACCTGCAGGGTGTACTTCTTCACACACGCTCACCACTTACGCGTTTACACGACATGTACTCGGCAACCTTCAAGCGGAAGCCCAACGTGGGTGTCGGCCACAGCCTACCTAAACACTCAAGTCCCTAGTCCAGGTTTATCGCCTATTCGGTTCCATCCGCAGGAGTCCGCCGAGGTTTCCCATACAGCCCCGAACGATGTGTGCAGGGTTCCCGAGATACCAAACGGGCACTCGGTACACGGGCCACGTGCCTACCGCAACACAACCCACCCCTAAGGTCAGCGCTATGCATGGCCCCAAAGATGCTACAAACACCGAAACTACTTGCAACTCCTTGACTAAGAACAAGGGTGGTTAAGAAGCCGAGAGGGTCCATTGGTTTCGGGCCCAATGCGTGGTAGTAGCTGATTCATGGATCACAAACACAGATCTCAGTTCTAGGATCGGCTTCAATGAAACAACCCACCATGTACTCCTACATGGCCTCTCATCGATACCTTTACCAAATCGTGTTCAACACTTTCACTCTCGAACCAACACAACCTTTCACTCCAGTTCATCATCCCGATGAGCCGCACGACACAACTCTAAGCATAGCAAGCATAGCATGGTAGGAATCACAAACATGGCTCAATCAACTCCTACACATACTAGTGGGTTTCATCTAGTTATCGTGGCAATGACAGTCATGCAAAGGAAGTGGGTTCAACTACCGCAGCACACAACAGTTTGAATCGCGTTGTCTTAATGCAGAAACGAGAGCGAAGCGAGAACATGGGTTTGTATCGAATGATCAACGGGTTGCTTGCCCGATGGAATGGGGTAGAGTAACGCCTTCAAATGGATAGTCGAGGTTATCCTCGGGGCGTAACCTATCATGAAAGCACACCAAAGTAAACACACATGACAATATGCAACAATATGATGCATGCTATGACATGGCAATATGGATGTGTGTTGGCCTAATGCAAGCTGAAATAACAGGGAATGAACTCATTTGAATCCAAGATTCAAATGATAGCTCATTTGAGTTAGTCCTAAAGGTGCATTATCTTATTCTGGTTGAACAGCATAGTTAACTTGCTTTAACATGCATGAAACCTGTACCAATGGATAGAGTGGATTTTTCTGATAATTTTTCATATATAAATCTTTGCATTTGGAGTTATAGATTAAAAGTTATAAGCATTTGAAATTTGAGTTATATTCTGGAATTTACTATATTAAAATAAATCCAGAATTGAATTAATGCGTCAGCCATGCGTCAGCATGACGTCAGAGTCAACAGGGACGTCCAGGTCAAACCTGACAGTGGGTCCCGCATGTCAGGGTAATTAACTTAACTAAAGTTTAATTAAATCTAACCCTATTTAGTTAGCAGGGCTGGGCCCCATTTGTCAGTGACCTATTGGGGTCAACGCGGGCCCACAGTGGTCAATGTCCACGTCGGCTGCACCGGTGACTAGCCGCCGGCGAGCCCGACGCGGCGGAGGGAGTGTGTTTGGCGATTCCGCGACCAAACGAAGTCGCTGAAGGTAGCTACGGTAGCTAGGAGCAACCCGCGTCTCTTGGTGGAGTTAGTTGGGGTCGGGTGGCGGAGTTGGCGCCGGCGACGAGCTAGGCGGCCGCCGGGGTTCGGCCAACGATGGGCTTGGGGTTAGAGGGCTCGGTGAGGTGCGGGAAGTACATGGGCAGACCCCTTGGGGTGCGGTGAGTGCAACGGACACCATGGGGTGGCCGGAGGGTGACCGGGAGCACGTCGGCGACGAGCTCCACGGCGGCGGGTGCGGGTGAACGTGGCTCGGTTGCTACGTTGCTCGAGGGCGCGAGAGAGAGGGAAGGGGAGTTAGGTAGGCTCACGGGCGACGTGTAGAAACCCTCGTCGAGGTCGGGGATGAACCGGAGCGACGGCGGCGACGAAAGGGATCTCCGGCGACGGCGAGCTCGGTCGAGGTCGGTGAGATGGGTTCGGGGCACTAGAGCGAGAGGGACTCGGCTGGCTAGGGGTAGTGGGGTGCGGCGGAGCTCCTGGACATGGTGCGGAGGGACACGGACGGCGGGGAGCACGACTACGGCGGTGGTGCGGCGGCGGTGGCGTCGGCCAAGGCGGGGGAGCTCGAAGGAGAGGAACCGGGGCGGAGAGGGAGTGTCAGGGGTTCGGAGAGAGAGGGAGGTCGGTCCTCGCCGACACCGGGCGAAGGAAGCGGCGAGGCGGCGACCAGGTGCGTGGCACCTGAAGGTGCCCGCCGCCGAAAGCACTGTTGCTCTGCTGGCCGAGCCAAGCAGCCATTGGCCTTGCTCTTTGGGCTGGGCCGGCAGTGGGCGGTAGGGCGTCTGTAAGGTTTTCTGCTTTTTAATCTTTTCTAATTTCCTGCAACTTTGTGGGGTTTTCTAAAATACCAAAACTGTTTTAAAATCACCAAAATGCTCCTGGTCCCTTGTTGGAATATTTCCAACATGAAACATTTTAGTTTGGCAATTTTGAACATTTAAAATATTTTGTATAATTTAAAATGCTCAAGTTCAAAACTTGTGAATTAATCCAAGGACCTTTGGTTGACCTAGAAAATGATACACCTCCTTTGACAAAGGTTCGAACCAAAGCAAAGAGGATGAGCATTTTGAAGGGCATTTCGTGTTCATTGAAATATTTTTAGTAAACCCTAGTTGAATTAAGGGGGTGTTCGGGGTTTCTGCCTTCCCATTTCAAATTCAAATGAAATTTAAACATGATGCACACCCTAATGCATGGTCTAACTGGATGTGACAACTCACCCCACTCAAAAGAATCTCGCCCCGAGATTTAGGATCTATTCTATAAAAAGGTGGGTACTCAAGTCAAGATGATCCTCCCTTTCCCAAGTTGCTTCTTGCTCGGAATGGTTTGACCATTGAACCTTTAGAAACTTGATATTCCGACGTCGAGTGGTACGCTCGGCTTGATCGAGGATACGAACGGGATATTCTCGATAGGTGAGGTTATCTTGGAGGTCAAGCGTTTCGTGGTCCACTCCACGGATAGGATCCGAGAAGCAGCGCTTGAGTTGGGAAACGTGGAAGACATCATGGACTCTGGAAAGATGCGGAGGTAGTTCCAATTGGTAGGCAACTTCTCCTCGTTTGGCAAGAATGTGAAAGGGTCCAATGTAACGAGGGGCCAACTTGCCTTTGATACCGAATCGATGGGTTCCCTTCAAAGGAGTAACCCGAAGGTAAGCCTTCTCGCCAATTTCATAAGTCATCGGCTTATGCTTGCGGTCATATTGGCTCTTTTGACGAGATTGGGCTGTTTTCAATTTTCACGAACAACGCGAACCTGCTCTTCGCTTCTGAATCATATCCGGGCCAAAGAGTTGTCTCTCCCGCTTCGACCAGCTAAGAGGCGCTCACATTTCCGTCCATAAAGAACTTGAAAGGGCTTTGCCCAGCTGGCTTGATAACTATTGTTATGTTTAACTCGGCGAATGGAAGGCATTTCTCCCAATTCATGCCGAAAGAGATGATGAAGCTCAAGCATATCCTCTAGGATTTGATTGACTCGCTCTACTTGACCACTTGATTGGGGATGGAAAGCGGTGCTAAAGGAGAGACGAGTTCCATAGCGTTTGGAAACTTTCCCAAAATCGAGAGGTAAAGAGACTTCCACGGTCTGAGTTAATCTCTAATGGAACACCATGAAGAGACACTATTCGAGAGATGTACAAATCAGCTAGCTGGCTAGCGGTTATACTCTCACGAACGGTAGGAAGTGGGCTACTTTGGAAAGACGATCGACGACAACGAAGATAGCATTATTCCTCTCTTGGTCCTGGGAAACCCGTAATGAAATCCATACCGATTTTATCCCATTTCCATTCAGGAATTTCCAAAGGTTGAAGGGTACCAAGAGGCCGTTGATGCTCTGCTTTAACTCGACGACGACGCCGCAATTAGCAATGTATTGAGCGATTTCTCTCTTCATCCTAGTCCACCAAAACCTCGGCGAGGTCTTGATACATTTTAGTACTACCGGGATGAATGGTGAGAGGAGAGTCATGAGCTTCCTTAAGGATCAATCGCCTCAAAGTTGCGCACCTTGGGGACCACTAGACGGTCTCCAAAGAACACGACACCTTGTTCATCAATGGAGAAACAATCTGCGACTCCTTTCTTGATGTTTCTCCCGACACGGAGATTCCCGGATCTACCTTCCGTGCTTTGATGATCTGATCCGTAGGGTAGGTTTCGCCACCGGGGTGGAAAGGAACTCGAGGAACAATGTGAAGATTAAGCTTACGAAATTCCTCGTGGAGAAATGGTTGACTTTGTTGTAACATCAGATTGTTACAATAAGATTTGCGACTTAGTGCGCCGCCATGACATTGGCCTTGCTCGGGTGTAGGATATTCCTAAGTCGAAATCTGTAATCAAGTCAACCCAACGCCTTTGCTCGAGATTCAAACCGTTGGGTGAAGATATATTTCAGACTTTGGTGATCGGTGTAGATTTCGCAATGATTACCCGTAAGGTAATGTCGCCAGGTTTTGAGTGCATGAACCATCGCCGCAAGCTCTAGATCGTGTGGGATAGTTATCCTCATGTGGACGAATCGCCGAGAAGCGAGGCAATCACATGACGATCTTGCATGAGTATGCAACCTAGTCCTTGTCGCGAGGCGCCGCAATAGATAATAAAGTCCTTAGAGAAATCTGGTGGAACAAGTACGGAGCAGATGTCAGCGTCTTTTCGCCTCGAAAGCTGAACTCGCCTTTGTGGCGCCCATTCAACCTTTTATCTTTCTTGAGGAGTTCGGTTAGAGGTTTAGCAACTTTAGAGAAATTCTCGACGAAGCGGGCGGCAATAGCTCGCTAAACCGAGGAAACTCCGAACTTGCTTGACCGATTCGGTGGAGTCCAATCAAGGACGGCTTGAACTCGCTTCGGGATTGACAGCAATGCCCTTACCAGAGATTACATGTCCTAGATAGGTCACTTCGGTAACCAGAATTCACACTTAGAGAATTTGGCATAAAGGCGGTGCTCTCAAGTTTCATCAATACTAGCCTTAGATGTTCGGCATGTTCTTCCTCATTCTTGGAGTAGATGAGTATATCATCGAGGTATACCACGCATTTAATTTATCCAAATACTCCATGAAGATTGAGTTCATTAACCGAGAGAAGGTGGCTGGAGCATTGGTTAATCCGAAGGACATAACGGTGTACTCGATCGCCATAACGAGTAACAAAGGCCGCTTTTGGGAATGTCCCGTTTTTGATTTTGATTTGATGGTAGCCCAACCTCAAATCCATCTTGAAAAGATCGAGGATCCAGCGAGCTGATCATACGGATCGTTGATCCCGGGAGCGGATACTTGTTCTTGATAGTGACCAAATTGACAGTCGGTAATCTACAACCATCCGATCCGTACCATCCTTCTTCTTGACGAAGAGGACGGGCAAGCCCATGGAGATGAACTAGGACGGATGAAACCTTTTGCAAGGACTCATCGAGTTGTTTCTTAAGTTCAGCTAGTTCTAGGGTGCCATCTTATAAGGTCTTCTAGAGATTGGGACGGTTCGGAACAAGATCTATCACGAACTCGACATCCCTCGCTGTGGAACACTGGCAGTTCCTCCGAAAAACATCCGGGAAATCACGGACTACCGGAATATCTTCGAGGTCCGAAGGGGTTGGCATTTAAGGAGTAAAGCTGGTGCTTAGACACCGGGTTAAAACATTCACCGCCTTGCCCAAGGATGGGTAAGTTGAACAGTTCTAGTAGAGCAATCAATCTTAGCATAATGGGTGACATCCACCCATACCCAAGATGATGTTTATGTCCGAGGACTTAAGAGCTATTAGAGATGCAAGAAAGACTAATCTGTCGACAAGAATTTCATTCCCATGACTTATTCTAGAAGTTTGCCATCTAGAACCGTGGAGTTTGAATTTCCATGGAGGTAGGCATGTCATGAATGTGGTGTTGTGCAATCGAGCATAGCTCTCGAAATAAATGAATGAGATGCTCCAAGATCAAAGAACGGTTGCGGATGGCAATTAACAAGAAGCGCATCGAGGACGACGTTGGGATCCTCATAGGTCTCTTCAGCAGAAACATAATTGACATGGCCACGAGCGGTGGCAACTGGTTTAGCATAGGGCACCTTTCCGCTGGCTTGCCGCGCCAACAGACTTTCCAACTTGATTGGGGTTGTTCAGGGACACTCTCGGATATAGTGGCTCGCCTCTCCACACTTGAAGCAAGTTATCACATTTGGACGTGGAGCAGCATTAGCAGTGGGGCCTCCATAAGTCTTGGGTGGAAAATCTGCTGGTTGGGGCGAGGCGCCTCAAAGGATGGCCTCGGGTGAACTCGGTGGTAGAGCAGATTTGAACCCAAACCCGCGACTTCGGGATCCAGAGCGGATGAAGATCCAGAATCACGGATGCTTGCTGCCAAGCCTCAAAATCAGTCTGTCCGGTTTCGCGCCGATAGCCTTATTGACTAGCTTCGGAAAGAGGTACACTCATGCGACGGAGATCTCGGCGTAGCTCGTGGCTAAGTCCTTGCGGAACCTTGCCCGCTTCTTGGCATCGGTAGAAACTTCTTCGAGCATAACGTGCTAACCTCCCAAATTCACGGCAGAGGTGTCCACCGTCAGCCTACCTTGGGTGAAACTGCAGAATTCTCACGCTTGCGGTCCATAAGACCTTTCGAATATGATGCTCACTAAGGCGGCACTGAATTCAGCCCAAGTTGTAACTTGTCCAACCGGACGATAGCCTCATAATTCTCCCACCGAGACTAGCAGGCCTTCAAGATGATAGGCGGCAAAGGTAACCTTGTCAGCCTCAGCCACGCTGGCGGAACGCAGCTTGTGGTGGATCTTTGCGGTTAATCATCCGCCGAGAGGCTCGACGGAATATTTGAACTTTGGGGATACAGCTTGACGAAGTCGCTGAGTGAAACCACATCATTTCTTGGCTGGCGGCGGTGTTTTGTTCAATCCGCCCGAAGAAGCGGTTGGTTTCACGCTTATTGCGCTCGCTTCAAAGATAACCTCGCCAAAGATGGCGGTTGCGCAGATTCACATTTCTGGCTGCACTAGCTTCTCCCCGCCCGAGCAGCAGGAGTGTTGCGAGTGTTGACCATCCTGGGAGACAAAGCAAAGGTTTAAACCAGGATGGCAGAATTTAACAAGGAAGTGCGGAAGGTAATGGATAGCATGGAATGCAAAGATGTTCATCCGTATGACATGGTATTATAAAACTGCCATATATATATATATACCAACGGTCATACACACCATTCATAGTTTAGTACAAGCCTGACGGAGTACAACTATAAGGAAAGGCGTTACATCTCATCGGAAGCATTCCAACTCCTATACATTATTTTTCTACACTTCCGGAACGATACACACTAAGTCGTATTCCACGAGTCACGCAGGACGGTGGAAACACAACTATTACCACACTAGGAATACTACTACTATCTCAGGCAGCTCCATAGTAGTCCTCATAGAAATCACCACCCAAGCCTGGAAGTGGAACATGATCGTCCGGAAACAGACAATCCTGTGGGGCCTGTGGACCATAAGGACTCGGATGTGGCCGTGGTCCAACAAACGGTGGCAGACGAGGCCCACGAGGAGGAGTGATGCTCCAACCTCACGCCACTCCATAAAGTCCGCAGACTCGCCCGCACAGGTACAAGTCCCTCATGTCCATATATCCGCTTGCACGGCAGGTGCAAACCTAGTCGAGTAGCCCAAAGGGTCGAACGGGCATTAAAGCTCCATACGCAAGGCCCGGTTCTCACGGTCCTTGTCCTCCAAAGATCTCAAGAGTAGTGCGAAGGAGTGAGTCCTCATGGGATGCATCGCTGTGCAAACTCGAGGTAGCCATGCGCCCTGTGGAGGATGCCGCATGTAGCGAAAATCAGTGTTGCTCAGCAAAGCAGTTCTGGCTCGAATAATGGTCATCATGGAATAGGCTGCATCTTGCACAGACATTCCAATAGTGATTCCGAGCCCATAAGAACAGTGAAGTGGCTCAAGAGCTCGGGATAAGATGGATAATTCCGACCGCGCATAGATATTGGCTTTGATTGAAATCCTAAACTGCTCCTCGACGGTATATTCAGGATACCATCGATAACAGACTCAATCATCACTAACCAGCATTGCCGTGTGACCACACACACCAATGCACGGGTCAGCGAACCACTTGGTTCTCGGGGACGGTGGCCATCTGAAAGCACAGCCATAATGCAAAGGCATTAGAATTTCTAGGAAAATCGGGCAGCATAACATCTGTAAATGCTCAAAATCAGATTTGAGACATTCAAAACAGATTGCAAAACCACTCAACAACATCATAACAAGGTTCTCGTTCAATTGATAGCATACTAAAATTTAGTAGCACCGAATCGAGGATGTAACCAACAATCCTATAAGTTACTACGGATTAGTAACACGTGAACTGATAGAGAGAAGAGAGCCTAGTCCTAAACCCACGCCGAATGAGAAGAGGATGACTCGGATCGAGGGCATAAGGTAAAGGAGTAAAAAGAGCCTTACGCTCCTCCCACAATCAATTCCCTACATATAACTAAAGCATTTCTAGACTCAACTTCACCAGTTTGGCTTAGCGAACCACAGCAGCCCTCGCTCGATACCAACGCTGTCAGACCCCGATTCCAAGTCACATCGACCTAGCTGGTAACACCTCATATCACTTTGCGGCCTCACGCACGGTATTCCCACGGTGTCGCTTACCATGGCCCGGACCGCTTGGCGCCTTTTGGCTCACGATATGATAGTGTCGCTAGCATCCACATGACAAAGAACCCGGCCGACATGGCTAGTCGTGAACCCAAAGCGCACTAACCTATGGGGACAGCATACATGAATCACTTGAGCATGTCGGTCATCAACAGATGAATTCGGGCTGTAGCATCGGGCTACAGGACTCCGGTATCCCGGGCTGTAGCAGAGCTAGGCAGACTCTGATACCACCGCGTGACATTTCTCAAGGGATGTATATAGGAACGAAATGAATCACATGCCGCCAGCCAAGTGTCCAAGCAAGAGTGCTGGGCTAGCAGGACTCGTGAACCGGTCAGAGCGGACTACTATCGCCGAGGCACGAGACTACATTTCCCCATATGAGAGGCTGCCAAGGATAAACAACTAGTTTGTCGGATCCCACTCATACCAAGCATTTCAATCATACATAATATGCCCGATATGAGTAAATACAACAAGGCATCACAACAAAACTCTACAACTCAAGTACTTTATTTAAGAGGCCCGAGGAGCCATACATAACATAGTCATACAGGTAGGGTCACATGACCCAACACTCAAGTCATACAATCATACAAGCACATGCGAAGCAAACTAGTCTCGAGTATGCTCTAGAAAGAAAGAAAGCTTGTTGGAGCCTTTCTATCTACAATGGCCCTTCACAAGTCTTAGATCGCCACCGGTGGCTAGTTCACTCTGTCAAGTCAATATCTACATAGAATCCGTCGAGGGGTAGTATTGTCCTCTGAAAAACATTAATTACAAACATGAGTACAAAGGTACTCAAAGAAGTCTTACCACGTAATCCTATCATACATGCACATTCTCAAGGAAGGAAGTGGAGTTATTTGCAGCAAGCCAGCTTTGACTCTTGGCTAAGCTATCCCACGTGACACCACTTTGTAAAGCATTTGTCATACACGAGTCCACTAATCACCATCACAATACTCCACTGTGGATCCTCTCTCGTCATCCCACGAGAGGGCCATCCACGATACTCACACTTATCTTGAGGCTTTTAGTAGTATCCATTTACTTGTCTATGAACTGATATAAGTAACCCGAAGTCCTTCTCCGTGGACACGGCTATTCAATAGATCATATTAAACCTGCAGGGTGTACTTCTTCACACACGCTCACCACTTACGCCGTTTACACGACATGTACTCGGCAACCTTCAAGCGGAAGCCCAACGTGGGTGTCCACAGCCTACCTAAACACTCAAGTCCCTAGTCCAGTTTATCGCCTATTCGGTTCCATCCGCAGGAGTCCGCCGAGGTTTCCCATACAGCCCGAACGATGTGTGTGGTTCCCGAGATACCAAACGGCACTCAGACACCGGGCCACGTGCCTACCGCAACACAACCCACCCCTAAGGTCAGCTATGCGGCGGCCCCAAAGATGCTACAAACACCGTAAACTACTTGCAACTCCCTGACTAAGAACAAGGGTGGTTAAGAAGCCGAGAGGGTCTATTGGTTTCGGGCCCAATGCGTGGTAGTAGCTGATTCATGGATCACAAACACAGATCTCAGTTCTAGGATCGGCTTCAATGAAACAACCCACCATGTACTCCTACATGGCCTCTCATCGATACCTTTACCAAATCGTGTTCAACACTTTCACTCTCGAACCAACACAACCTTTCACTCCAGCTCATCATCCCGATGAGCCGACTGACACAACTCTAAGCATAGCAAGCATAGCATGGTAGGAATCACAAACATGGCTCAATCAACTCCTACACATACTAGTGGGTTTCATCTAGTTACTATGGCAATGACAGTCATGCAAAGGAAGTGGGTTCAACTACCGCAGCACACAATAGTTTGAATCGCGTTGTCTTAATGCAGAAACGAGAGCGAAGCGAGAACATGGGTTTGTATCGAATGATCAACGGGTTGCTTGCCCGATGGAACTGGGTAGAGTATCGCCTTCGATGGATAATCGAGGTTATCCTCGGGGCGTAACCTATCATGAAAGCACACCGAAAGTAAACACACATGACAATATGCGACAATATGATGCATGCTATGACATGGCAATATGGATGTGTGTTGGCCTAATGCAAGCTGAAATAACAGGGAATGAACTCATTTGAATCCAAGATTCAAATGATAGCTCATTTGAGTTAGTCCTAAAGGTGCATTATCTTATTCTGGTTGAACAGCATAGTTAACTTGCTTTAACATGCATGAAACCTGTACCAATGGATAGAGTGGATTTTTCTGATAATTTTTCATATATAAATCTTTGCATTTGGAGTTATAGATTAAAAGTTATAAGCATTTGAAATTTGAGTTATATTCTGGAATTTACTATATTAAAATAAATCCAGAATTGAATTAATGCGTCACCATGCGTCGAAAGATGACGCCGAGTCAACAGGACGCCCAGGTCAAACCCGACAGTGGGTCCCGCATGTCGTGGTAATTAACTTAACTAAAGTTTAATTAAATCTAACCCTATTTAGTTAGGGCTGGGCCCCATTTGTCGCTGACTGTTGGGGTCAACGCGACCCACAAAGGGTCAATGTCCACGCCGGCTGCACTGGCGACTAGCCAGCCGGCGAGCCCGACGCGGCGGAGGGAGTGTGTTTGATGATTCCGCCACCAAACGAAGTCATGAAGGTAGCTACGGTAGCTAGGAGCAACCCGCGCTCATTGGTGGAGTTAGTTGGGGTCGGGTGGCGGAGTTGGCGCCGCGACGAGCTAGGCGGCCGCGGGTTCGCCAACGACGGGCTTGGGGTTAGAGGGCTCGGTGAGGTGCGGAAGTACATGGGCAGACCCTTTGGGGTGCGGTGAGTGCAACGGACACCATGGGGTGGCCGGAGGAGGACCGGGAGCACGCCGGGCGACGAGCTCCACGGCGGCGGGTGCGGGTGAACGTGGCTCGGTTGCTACGTTGCTCGAGGGCGCGAGAGAGAGGGAAGGGGAGTTAGGTAGGCTCACGGGCGACGTGTAGAAACCCTCGTCGAGGTCGGGGATGAACCGGAGCGACGGCGGCGATTTAAAGGGATCTCCGCGACGGGCGAGCTCGGCCGAGGTCGGTGAGATGGGTTCGGGGCACTAGAGCGAGCGGGACTCGGCCTGGCTAGGGGTAGTGGGGCGGCGTGAGCACTGGCTGCTCTGCTCGCCGAGCCAAGCAGCTAGCTGGCCGCGGGTTGTTGGCTGGGCTTGGCAGGTGGGCCGGGTAGGGGCGTCAGGTAAGGTTTTCTGCTTTTTAATCTTTTTCTAATTTCCTGCAACTTTGTGGGGTTTTCTAAAATACCAAAACTGTTTTAAAAATCACCAAAATGCTCCTGGTCCCTTGTTGGAATATTTCCAACATGAAACATTTTGGTTTGGCAATTTTTGAACATTTAAAATATTTTGTACAATTTAAAATGCTCAAGTTCAAAACTTGTGAATTAATCCAAGGACCTTTGGTTGACCTAGAAAATGATACACCTCCTTTGACAAAGGTTCTGAACCAAAGCAAAGAGGATGAGCATTTTGAAGGGCATTTCAGTTCATTGAATAATTTTAGTAAACCCTAGTTGAATTAAGGGGGGTGTTCTGGGGTTTCGCCTTCCCCATTTCAAATTCAAATGAAATTTAAACATGATGCACACCCTAATGCATGGTCTTACTGGGATGTGACAATGACACAAAACACTCACTATAAAGCTCCAACCTATGAATTACTTCATGCCATCCCAGTCAGTCCTCCCATTGAAGGTGCAAGGCTCATCTTTGCTGACACTGAACTCTCAGATCATCTAATGCAAGTGCTGATGAAGCCTTTGAAGCCTGGCCAAGCTCCAAGGACCAAATTCCTCGTCAAGGAATTGCTCTATGTGCCAAGGACAGTGCACATGATATTGACCAAAACCCTCAGTCCTATCAAGGGCCACAACTCTGATGAAGAAGAGGTTGTTGGCAGCATGAAGAACCTATTTTTCAACATCATACATGGTATTCATATTCACTACCACGATTTCTTCATGAGGACTTTGGCCAATGTAGCTCTGTCGTCGTTTGAACTGAAGCCTTACGCTCCCTAGATCATGAGATTCATCAGATTAAGGTCTTCAATCAACTACAAAGCTGACGCTCTGAACCATCACAGTGTGATGCCCCCGATTTAATCGTACACTAATCATGCACGCAAATGTGTACGATCAAGATCAGGGACTCACGGGAAGATATCACAACACAACTCTACAAATAAAATAAGTCATACAAGCATCATAATACAAGCCAGGGGCCTCGAGGGCTCGAATACAAGTGCTCGATCATAGACGAAGTCAGCGGAAGCAACAATATCTGAGTACGTACATAAGTTAAACAAGTTTGCCTTAAGAAGGCTAGCACAAACCGGGATACATATCGAAGAGGAGCAGGCCTCCCGCGGGATCCTCCTAGCTACTCCTGGTCGTCGCCGCCGGGCTGCACGTAGTAGTAGGCACCTCCCGAGTAGTAGTCGCCATAGGCGGTGGCGTCGCCCCTGTGGCTCCATCGTCTGTTGCAGCAATCGAGTAGAGATAGGCGGAAAAGGGGAACAAGGCAACCGTGAGTACTCATCCAAAGTACTCGCAAGCAAGGAGCTACACTACATATGCATGGATATATGTATAAAGGGCCATATCGGTGGACTGAATCGCAGAATGCCGTAATAAGAGGGGATAGTTAGTCTTAACGAAGACTACGCTCGACACCTGCCTTGCAACAGTAGAAGAGGACAATCAAGTCCTCCAAGTAACATCACATAGCAATAATCCTACCCGCGATCCCTCCTCATATCCCCGAGAGAGAGCGAACACCGTTGTATCCGCACTTGGAAGGGTGTGTTTTATCAAGTATCCGGTTCTAGTTGTCATAAGCTCAAGGTACAACTCCAAGTCGTCCTGTTATCAAGATCACGGCTATCCGAATAGATTAACTTCCTGCAGGGTGCACCATCTTACCCAAAGACGCTTGATCCCATTTGGCCGGACACACTTTCTCGGTCATGCCCGCCGCTGAAGATCAACACGCCGCAGCCCCACCTAGGCACAACAGAGAGGCCAACACGCCGGTCTAATCCTAAGCGCCGCAGGGTCCGGGCCCATCGCCTCGAAAGCACACAAGACGCGTGACGCTGCCGAAGCGCACTCTAGCCCAAGAAAGCGCCCAGTCCAATCCGGCTACGCCGCCTGTCGCCGACGTCTCAAGTGCTTTGCCGATACCACGACGCCGGATACCCATAACTACTCCCTGCGAGATGGTTAGTGCGATAAGCTCAGAGCCAACTCAGATCAAATACCAAGACCTCGTTAAGCGTGTTAAGTATCCGCGAACGCCGAACAGGGCCAGCCCACCTCTCTCCTAGGCGGTCTCAACTCGCCTGCCGCTCCGCCTCAAAGATCCATCCAGAGGGCCGTGGACAAAGGTCCTTTCAGCCCCCAACCGTGAATCACTCATGGGTGCCCCACAAGCCAACCCGACTTTAGTCACCACATGAATCATGTATAAGTATATAGTATATACCCGTGATCACCTCCCGAGTGATCATGGCCCGATAGTATAGCAGGCGCATTTGACAAGAATGTAGGGCTACAGATGAAAATGCTAGCATCCTATACTAAGCATATAGGATTGCGTAAAGGTAACAACAGAGTAACAAGGACAAGCTATGCATCAGATAGGTATAACTGAAAGCAAGAATATGCTACACTACTCTAATGCAAGCAGATAGAGGAGAGTAGGCGATATCCGTGATCAAGGGGGGGCTTGCCTGGTTGCTCTCGCAAGTGAGAGGGTCGTCAACACCGTAGTCGAACTCGCCAGAAGCAGAAGGCCGGTCTCGTAGTCTACCGGAGAGAAGAGGGGAAGAAACAATGAATACTAAGTAAACAGATGCATATCGATGCATGTCATGTCAAGAAGCGATGCTAGGCGTGTTCTAACGTGGTATGGGGGGTATGGTTAGGGGAAACATCCGGAAAGTATTCCGGTGTTTCAGTTTTCAGCAGGAGCCGAGGGGAAAAGTTGCAGGTTTGATAGGTTAGGTGTGTGTGGATTAACGGATTGCAGATCCGGATTTGTCACGCCGTTTCTAAGCAACTTTCATGTTGAAAATATTTTAACCGAAAGTTACGGATTAAAAGATATGATTTTTTAAGATTTTATTAATTTCTGGAATTTAATTAATTATTTAATTAATTCGAAAAAATGGAATTATGACGTCAGCATGATGTCATGCTGACGTCAGCAGTCAACAGGGTTGACTAGGTCAACCCTGACATGTGGGACCTGTTCATCATATACTGCTAACTAATTAACCTAGTTTAGTTTAATTAACAATAGTTAATTAGGTTAATTAGTCATTAGGTTTAATTAATCAGGATTAATTAAATTAATTATTTACTTAATTAATTAATTAATTAGTTAATTTTTATTTTTATTAATTTAGTTTTAATTTTCATAATTGCTTATGGGGCGTGGGGCCCTTCATCATAGGGCCCTGTGGGGCTGTTGGCGTAAGGCGCGCCTGCTCAGCAAGACGTCTGTGGGGGAACGCGGGCGGGCGCCACTCAAATCGGCTGGCTGGTGGATTTGTGTTGCCGAGGCCATGGCCTCGACGAGAGCCATGAGCCTGGGCGGTGGCGGGGCTAGAAGGGGCCCGGCGCTCTGGAGGCGGAGGTAGGCGGGGGCGGACGGACACGCCGCCAAGATCGGCGGGCGCTGCCGGGCGCATGGCTGTGGAGGCTGGGGCGGTTGGTGGCAGGGGGCGAGGGCACCGCCGACGGGGAGAGGGGAGCATGGTGGACGGGCGAGGCTGTGGACGGCGACGAGTGAGGCGGGAGGCGAGCCTGCCGAGGGGGGAAGTAGGGCGACGCCTGGGGAGGGGCGGGAGGTGGTGTGGGCGGCGTGGCTGCTGGGCGTGCACCGCGGTGACCGCGAGGGGGCGGCCGAGCCGCGACGGGGGGAAGGGCGACGGGAGGAGGACGAGGGGAGAGGGGACCGCTAGGGGAGAGCTCACGGGGAGCGCGGGGTCTATGCGGCGGAGCCTGGGACGGTCGGTGGCGCACCGTGAGGAGGAGGGCGGGAGGCGGCCGCCCGGGCGACGGGCGGATCCGCGACGTGGGGTCGGGGACGACCTCGCGGCGGGCGAGGGGGCCTGAGCCCGCAAGGCAGGTCGGGAGGAGGTGCGGTCGCGGCGGGGTCGCGGGGCGGGGGGGAGGGGCGACGGATCGGTCGGCCCGATCTAGATCGGGGTGGGGGAGGAGAAGGGATCGAGGAGGGCGAGTGAGGTGGTTAGGGTTTCCACCGACGGGGGAGGATAAGGGGCGGCGGTTGGGCCGGGCCGGGCTGGCCGATGGGCTGTGGGGGGCTTGGCCCAGTTGGCCTGTTGGGTTTTTCCCCCCCCTCCTTTTTCTGTTTTAATTCCTTTTTCTTAATTTTCTTTTTTCTGTTTTGGTTTATTTAAAATATCTAAACACTTTACAAAAATGTGTGCACCCCACCATAATTAACCTTGCAATATTTGACAACCCGCGAACATTTTAGTTTTAGTTTTTGAAAACTTTTATCGTTTGCTTTTGTTTTAAATTTGAATTTGAACCGGATCGATCAACGTGAGTTTAGTCACAAGAATCGAGGTGACGTGGGCATCATTAGCGGGGTTACTGTAGCTTAATTATCCGGTGTTACAAATCTCTCCATTACAAGAAATCTCGCCCCGAGATTTAGGAGGTAGAAGGAAAGAGTGCGGGTATTCATCTCAAGACGCATCCTCGCTCCTGTGTGGCTTCGCTTCAGAGTGATTTCACCATCGGACTTTGAGGAACTTGATCGCCTTTCGACGCAGCGGCGTTCAGCTTGGTCGAGAATGCGGACCGGATGCTCTTTATAGGAGAGGTCCTGTTGCAACCGAGCACTTCATGGTCCATCGCTCGATTGGGTCCTTGAAATAGCGCCGGAGTTGTGACACACATCGTGAACCCGAGAAAGGTTCGACGGAAGCTCCAGCTGATAGGCCACTTTTCCACGCCTTTCCGTAATAGTGAATGGGCCAATATAGCGAGGACTAGCTTGCCCCGATCCCGGCGCGTGAGCACCCTTCATTGGTGTAACGCCAAGATAGGCCTTTTCGCCAAAGTTGATAGACCATGTCTTTGTGATGACGGTCATAATTACTTTTGACGGATCGAGCAGTCTTGAGATTCTCGCGAATAATGCGGACTTGTTCTTCGCATGTTGGATAATATCCGGACCAAGAGTGGACGCTCCCCTTTTCACCAGTTCAGAGGGGTTCGCACTTTCGCCCATATAACACTTCAAGGGGGCCATCTTCGCACTAGCTTGATAGCTATTATTATAAGAGAACTCAGATACGGAGAGATTCCTCCCATTTCTTGCCAAGGAACGACACAAGCTCAAGCATGTCTTCGAGAATTTGGTTGACACGCTCAACTTGCCCTTGAGATCATGGATGAAACGCAAGATCGAAAGATAAATGAGTCCCCATGGCTTGAAAACTTGCCCGTAATCTTGAAGTGAATAAGCTGCCACGGTCCGAATCGACAACCAGTGGAATACCGTGAAGTGAAACAATTTCGACATATAGAGCGTTGCAAATGACTAGCAAAGGATCGCTTTTTGACCGCCGTAAAATGAGCAACTTTAGAAAGCCGGTCAATGACGACAAGAATAGCATCATTACCTTTCGCGATTTGGGAAATCCAAAGGACGAAGTCCATTTCAACATGGTCCCATTTCCATTCAGGAATAGAGATAGGCTGCAGAGTTCCAAAGAGGCCTTTGATGTTCTCGCTTTGATACAACGGCAAACGCCACACTCAAAGAACATAGCGAGCAATGTCTCGCTTCATATTAGACCACTGTAATCTCGATTTAATGTCTTGATACATCTTTGTACTACCAGGATGGATACATAGAGGCGATCATGAGCTTCTTTCATAACCTTTCGAGTCATATTCAGGTTTTCCTTCTTACACGGCACCACTAGGCGGCCTTTGAAGTACAAGGCGCCATCATCAAGAATAGTGAAGAATGAGGATTTCTTTTGAGGTCTTGCTTAATCTTGTAGACTTTGAGTCAAATCCATGCATTGTCTTTATGGTGCCCACGAGATCGGGTTCAACAGCCAGGTATAGAGGGAACCTGGGAAACAACACGGAGATTCATCTTATGGAACTCCGGAGGAGGGGAGCGAAAAGCACTCGAGGAACAATATGGAGGTTCAGCTTTTTCAATTCTTCAACAAGTGAGGGCTGAACTTGGTGAACTCAAGGTGGTTGCAAGAAGACTTATGCTCAAGGCATCAGCCATTACATTAGCCTTGCCCGCGATAAGAAATACCCAAATCAAAGTTTGCAACAATTTCCATCCATCTCTCACGACGGAGGTTCAGGTCTGGCTGAGTAAACAGACACTTCAGACTTTGGTGGTCGGTGAAGATCTCGCAACGATTACGAGAAGGTAATGTCGCCATCGCTTAGCGCATGAATGACAGCAGAAGTTCGAGGTCGTGAACTGGGTAGTTCTCTTCGTGAGGGCGCAATTGTCGAGAGGCATAAGCAACCACTTTGCGCTCTTGCATTAGGACACCGCCTAATCCTTGACGAGAAGCGCCGCAAATAAATGACGTAAGTCCTTCTTAGTATCGGAGGAGCTAGCATCGGGCAGAAGTCAACTTGTCTTTGAGTGCCCGGAAACTTTCCCGACACTTATCTCGTCCATTGAATTTGACGCCTTATGCAACAAAGTTAGTCGAGGCTCGGCAATCTTGGAGAAGTTCTCATTTAATCGACGACAATAATCAAGTAGACCGAGAAAACTTCGACTTGCTTAACGCTCTTCGAGGAGTCCAATCGAGAATAGCCTGAACTCTTTCGTGGTTGACGGCAATACCATCCTTAGAGATGACATGCCCAAGATAGGTTACTTCGGAAGCCGAATTCACACTTGGAGAACTTGGCATAGAGTTGATGCTCTCGTAGCTTTTCCAAAGACAAGACGAAGATGTTCAAAGATGCTCTTCTTCATTCTTGGAAAAGATCAGATATCATCCAGATAAACCACGATTTAACTTGTCGAGGTAATCCATGAATATATAGTTCATCAAAGTAGAGAAGGTAGCTGGAGCATTGGTTAAGCCGAAGACATGACGGTGTACTCGTATGAACCATAACGAGTCACAAATGCGGTCTTGGGGATATCCTCCTCACGAACACGGATCTGGTGGTAACCCAACCTCAAGTCGAAGTTTCGAGAACACCGACGAACCAGCCGCTTGATCATAAAGATCATTGATCCGAGGAAGAGGATACTTATTCTCAATGGTAGCTTGATTTATGGGACGGTAGTCTTGGACCAATCGGTTTGTCCCATCCTTCTTCTTGACAAAGAGAGAAGGTGCTCCCCAAGGAGAGCAACTTGGGCTAATGAAGCCGCTTTGAAGAGATTTGTCGATTTCCTCCTTTAGCTCAAGGAGTTCATGCGCGCGGCATCTTGTAGGGTCGCCATTATAGGAGTGGTGCCGGTTTCAAGTCGATGACGAATTCGACAGCTCTAGGTGGGGAATCCTCGGAAGTTCTTCAGAAAGACGCCTTGGAAATCGCAAACGATAGGAATGTTTTCAATGCCCTCGAGGGTGCGGCGCTCAATGCATTCAATGCATAGATCCTTGCCTCGCATTCTGAACCGCACGAGCATTGTAGCTTATTATTTCATCGAAGGGTGTAGCAGATGGACGGTCTTAGTGGCGCAAACGATTGACGCAAAGATGCGCTTTCAACCAATCCATCCCCAAAATGAGGTCGATGTTAGACGCCTTCGTGATAATGGGGAGGCATAGAATTCCAGCCCTTCGATTTCCACGGGACGCCGACGCCAACCATGGAGGTTTGACATTGTCCCAATGGGGTTTTTACCACTACCAAGAGTTCATCTCCTCACACTTAACGCCGTGTTTGTATGCAAAGTCTTCGACATGAATGAATGCGATGCCCTGAATCGAATAAAACAGATGCGTGTAATCGAATTTACGAGGAGTGTACCCATCACAAAGAGTGTGCTGGTCTTGAGCTTCGCTCGATCAACGTGGTTGGCCTGAGCTTGACCATAAGACTTGGCGGTGTTGTTATGGTCCGGTGTTTCCACGGCCACCGCCGGAAGGGCCACCTGATTCGGTTCGTTGCATTCTCTAGCACGGTGCCTCGTTGTCCACACCAAGCACAAGCCATTATTGGGAGTGGGAACAGGGCTTGGGGTGGTGGAGCTGGAAGCTTGGCTGCTTAGTTGTAGGCGCACGAGGTGCAGATAGTTCGCCTTTGGAGCAGTGCATTCGGCTGGTACATACCGTTGGGAATCCATATCTTGCGCTTTCATGAGGACGGGCTCAAGATGAGCCCGTGTCACAGTTGCGCCTCGTTAGAGCTCGTATTCCCTGCACCAGTTTCGACATTGATAGCCTTGTTCACCAAGGTGGCTAAATCAGCAAAGTCGCACTAGAAGTGCGAGCTTGATGTCACTTGAAGGCCGCCACGAACTTCTCCGCTCAAGGCATCGCTTGCAATGTCCTCTTCAAAGATAGCGAGACAAGTCCAAGAACTCTCACGATAAGCTTCAACAGTCTTGTTGCCTTGGGTGAGGTTATGAACTCACGCTTCTTCCGTCCATGACCCTTGAGGGATGAAGCGGCACGGAAGGCAGCTTGGAAGTCCGCCAGTGATGAGTGTTCCAACTAGCAGAGTACGCCGTGGCTGTCCCACCATTGAGCTACGGGTCCCTTCAGAAGAAGGAAGCAAAGTGACATAGCGGTGGGCTACATCAGCAGACTCCATCTCATAGGTGATGTCACGGAGCTACCATCAAGATCCAAATGGCTGGGTTGAGCTGCGTACACACCGGGTTCAGCGTATGAAATCTCTGCAGAGTTGTTCCGCTTTGGTGCTGGTTCATATTGGGGCGAGGAAACGAGCCATCATGTTTTCCATGAACTGGCGATTCATCTCAAGTTGTTGGATCATACCAGCCATGTACTCAAAGCGGTGGTGGGAAGTTGCCACCACGACCACGCACCAGCTGGCCTAACCATCCCGCTATTATATAACAGGTAGTTCAAGATTTGAGAAATTCATGCAAAAGACAAGAATCATTCATGATGAAACATGCATAATGAAAGCAGACGATAGGAACTACATAGTAGTCGGCATATCTTACAAAAGGGATCATGCATAGAGTTCGATACATAGAGTTCAAGACATAGACTAAGACATCATAGGCGGCACGCAGCTCGCGGGCGTAATGCATCTAACACTAACAAGCAAGTCTACATCACCCCACGCGGCATCGCGGAGGTAGTCAGTAGCCTGAAAGCTGGTACCGTGGCAGCGGATAGTCCTCCACGCCGTGACTGGGGCCGCGGATACCGTGCTGAATCCGACGCCCAGTGGCGTAAGAGGGCTGGCGCGGAGAGTAGCCTCCCACGCCCGCCAACCGACACCCGGGCATCACGGTCTCGGCTGGGTAGATCGCAGAACGCCGCAGCTCTCCCGATCGGACAAAGGGTGCATCAGCGCCGAGCACGGTAGAGGTGCCGACGGGTGATGTACAACTCGTGGCGAAGAGCTCGGTTAGCTCGATCCAGCCCATCAGCATGCGTAACAAAGTTCGATGGTAGAAGGGCTCTCCGTGACAAAGTGGAGTAGGCAGCAGTAGTAACCTCCTCACCAACATCGACGCGATAGCAATGTGCTCAAGGGGAGGTGTCCAACTCGATACTCGCACGAAGACGGTCGAGCAGCATAAGCAGCATCGTGGACTGCCATATCAATAGTCACTCCAACACCATGTGCGGTGTGCAAGACAAGAGTGGAGTCATACTCCCGAGAGTAGAGGTGGACGATGGCGCGGCATCGCTCCTGGTTATAGTCCCGTACTCCTCATAGACGGTGTACTCAGGTGCCAGCGATAACCCAGATAGGTCATCATCTCGCTAGCACCGCAGTGATCCCGAGGCACCAATGGCCGTCGGTGGCGCACGACCCGCCTCGTGGGTTCCATCCGAAACAAAGACGCTTCAAAGGAGTCAATGACAAGGTGGAAATTGCTCAAATACAATTTCAAGAACAACTAAGGCTATATCCAACTTTGGGGTGAATGTGGTCACGGATCCTAGTGTCGTTAGTAAAAACGCTTAACCCGAGTAGAAGAGAGTTCAGAGTCCCGAGTAAAGGTCGAGGAGTAAAAGATCCTGGTACCACCCGATGGCGACGGGCCCGTAAGGCACACAGCCAAGTTAGTAAAAGTTTTTGCAATGTCTAGACTCGACTTCGCCAAGGAGTGTGGAAAGGGATTCCTACAGCAATGGCTCGACATCAACTCAGACGCCTCGATTTAATCATACACTAATCATGCACGCAAATGTGTACGATCAAGATCGTGGACTCACGGAAGATATCACAACACAACTCTACAAATAAAATAAGTCATACAAGCATCATAATACAAGCCAGGGCCTCGAGGGCTCGAATACAAGTGCTCGATCATAGACGAAGTCACGGAAGCAACAATATCTCGAGTACGTATATAAGTTAAACAAGTTTGCCTTAAGAAGGCTAGCACAAACCGGGATACAGACGAAGAGGAGCAGCCTCCCGCTCGATCCTCCTAGCTACTCCTGGTCGCCGC